>JAODTR010091360.1:0-13957 GCA_025399935.1 Amblyopsis rosae | reverse complement strand
GAGGCGAAAAAGTGTCGGTTAAAATGCATTGTAGTAAATTACAGCATACACACGTGGATGTTTGCAACACAAATATGAGACGTAGTCCTACATATTTTATTCGCTTCAAGGCTGATTTTGTTTCACTTTCGCAAGGCGATGTGTTTACCAACGAACCATTGATGTCAAATGACAATAGCGGACCTTTTTACTCAACTGGTAAAGTCTTGATAAAATGGAAACTATTTTCGAACTCATATCTTTAGGTACCGTATTGTTTTTTATGAATGTATTACTCCTTGGTAATCCTCCTAGAGCACACATTAGCCTGCTGCCTTTTCTTTTGGACGAGTGGAGGCGGAGCGCTTATGGTATCGTACGCGTGCACGTATGATTTCCGGTACATACGGTACTGCACAAAAACGAGTACCGTCATGTTTCCTACATTTTGGCATCGACTTGGTACCGAAGTATCGGTTCTCGTGACATCCCTACTATAGTATCATTTCTATTGTGTTTATAACAACGTGCCAGTATCACCTAATCAAATCCCTAGTGTGTGCAAACATAAGCGGACTCTTACTACTCCTAGCAGCAGTTCTAGTAGGAACCATACTGAAGGAGGAAGAAACAGCAGTTCGGTACACTATCCTTCCCCCTTGCAGTCACAAGCAGGCACTGCATTGGCTGCTACAGCACAGGAGTGGAGGGCACTCTCCTGGCCTCTGTCTAGTGAAATCCTAACTAGCAGCTAGACAGCCATGCTGGCAACCTCAATACCATGGCTGCTAATCTGAGGCGCTGTGGAGCGCATGGACAAACACTCAGAGAGAGAGAGAGAGACGGGGACTGACAGCGCTTAAGAGGGCCAGCCGTGCTCTCAGCCCTCACACGCACACAATAACCTCCACAGTCCACACACGCGTGCACTGTAACCTCCACACACACGCACTTTAACCTGCACTGCGACGTGAAAGGGTGAGCAAAACAACTGGGACAGAGACCCTCTCCGCACCATTAGCTTTGCTATACCGCCTCTGTGGCACATTGCACGAGCACGCCCCTCCCTCGCTGAGAAGCCAGCTCGCACAGATGTACGAATCCCGTCTCTTCTTGTGTCACGTGTAGAAATGTATATACACAGTATAGTGCGCTGCTTTCGGTTTCTCTCTACGCTCGCTGAACAAATCTCCTGCCCCCTACTCCCTAATCGCATTACCTCCTCAGGTGCAGTGGACTCTGGGTAACTGGACCACACAGATGCCAGCGCGTTGCTCTGCCACAACTCATTCTGGTACCTGGCAGCATACCACGCACGCACACATGCACGCGGACGCATATAGAAACACAGGCTCAAGGCGCAGCCTGACAAGTCACTTACCAGGCCTGCTTGGCTTACATTCGGACGGCCACCAGGCAGAGACAGACACACAGGAAGGGCTAGCGAGCCGAGCCTGGCCGAGAGACGAGCACATGCGGACGGGTGGCACCAATCAGCTAGGTAGAAGTGTTCTTTGTTTGCGGCCAGCACGACCAACTGACTGACAGCCAGGGAGAATTATAAATAAAACGCTAACAGGCCAAGAATGGAGATAAGGAGTGAGAGAAAATGGATTAGATGCATTAAACGGAACAGTTATAAAATGATAATAATAAAAAGTAGGTTAATCTTTTGAAGGAGAAAAAATGAACTAAATGAGGGTTGAGTCACCTTTTCATCTCCTAAGTCTAGATCTTGTAAACTTCAAATGTTATGGGGCTGTTCTGTGAATATTTTATTGTCAAATAAACTGCTTTAATAATGAGAATCTCTACATCCTACAAGTCTGCTGTGAATTGCTGTTGATTAGTACAGTAGCATACCTTTCTGCCATGTAACAAAAGGGATTTTATATGATAAGAAGAACATTATAGATCCCCGGGAGGGATTTAGTCATTACAGCAGCTGGAAAAGTGCGGTGTAGGCAGGGAAACGTAAAAAAGGAAAGGTAATAAATGGCAGAAATAAAAAATATAATTACAGATGGATCATTGCTTTGATGCTGAATTATAGGCCAAGGACCAGCATATTTTCATGGGAAACAAACCCATAGAGAAACTCCCAAATTAGACCCAAATGACAGCATGAAGCAGGTGATTGCGTCTACTGCGTATTGTGCCGGCACTCTCACAATTTTCCTAATTATATTTCTTTATCTATTGCGCTGGATATATGGTGTGTCATCGTGACTAATCTCACTGCAGCGCACTAGCATTGATGAGAAAAAAATAATGCAGGCACCGCCGCCTATTTAGCCGGGGAAGAGAGATAAACAACCAATTAGAGCCAAGTTGGAGTGGCACTCTAATTGTTGTTTGGCTACAAGAAGGTGCACTCATAACTAGCGCTCACAACATGCGACCCAGTGTCAGGGCGACCCATCCTGCTCGCCCCGACGGACCCACCCGCCCGCACGCGCACACACACACACAGTGAAGGAGGTTGGTAAACATCATTGACTAGGTACAACATGCCAAAACTATAAACAATCACGCCAGTGACAGCTAGGAAGGTATGAGATGTGACAACTAACACACATACACACACACACACACACACACACACACACTGACAGACAGACTAGAGGCAAACACAGCAACTCTCTATTGGCTTTCAAAACAAAGGTATTAATCATCATTACACACACGCGCACACACACACACACAACGCGGGTGGGCTTAGGTTGGGTGCGCCTGTGGGACTCGTCAAATAGACACACGCTGTGTGTGTGTCTGTGTGTGCGTGTACACAAGGAGTGCCAGAAACACACTCCAGGAAATGGAAGTGGACGTAGGAAATAATGAGCTCGTTTCTGTCTTTTGGAGTACAGAGGCAGCCCCCCCCCCCCCCCGGCTGTGAGCTACAGAGCTGTCCGCACATACAACACAGTCACACCTGATATTCTGTGTTCTATAGGCTGTGATTGCTACACATTTCATTAGCTGCGACATGAAGCGGTGTGTCCTGCACCAGTGGTTTCCCTAACATCTCCACCCATTACATACCGTCTGTTGTAAACACTGAGCAAAACAGCACAACACAGCCGTAGCCATCAATCTGGACTCTGTAGTCCAGCAGGATTGAGAGACACAAATCAGAGTGCAAGTAAAGTAGTATTTAACACGCTATCCTTATTGTCGAGATGAGCTGTGTCAGAGAACACTCCTTGAGATGTAGTGAAGCAACTAAGCGCATCCTTGATACAGTGGCTTAACAACACGCTGCCAAAGTCAATGACAACTTTGCACAACCGGTCTGAAACGGGAAAGGTGGGGGTGGGGGCTTTGAAGTGCAAGTCTACAGTTAGAAGTTCGGCGTTCGCCTCCATTCCCAGTTCAATTTATCCCCTGTCTCAGTCACTGAGGATCTGCATCCTGACTCCAAACACGGGGCTTGTCGGGAGCCGTGGCAGTCTTCACAAGAGCGCTGTCGCTCCAAACGCAACCTGTCACCGTATCCCGACTTGCAAAAGCACGAAACAAAGTTTCTTTACTCTCATGCATGATTAAAAAAATATAATACAATAACACGAGTCGGCGGCCGTCGCAGGAAGCACAGTCTGTCTAAACTCAGATGCAGGCACATGCTGATGAAATAAATAATGACTGTCAAGGAATAAATAAAGAATTCCCCGAGCAACACGCACATCTGCTGCAGTCACTCTTACCAAACTCATACATTTACACACACACACACACACATATACACACACGCCACATAATACATGTAATAAAAGCAGTATCATAATTATAAGCAAACCCAAACACACACACACACACACAACCAACTCTGTCTAGAAGGGCAGACTACAGTTCTGTGGCTTTGAACCCGGAGTGGCTGCTGTACACAAGGTTTCTTTGGTGACCCAGCACATTTCGGAGGCATCGTAAAAAAATGAAAACATCAAACGGCTGAAACAAAGAGATCTACTACTGGTCACAATGCAAGACACACGCCTACATGCACACATACAGTACAGTACAGAGGGTCCTTTAATTAGCCGTGCCTTAGGCCCTCTGGGCAAGACTAACTGGACCCTATTCATCTCTTTTCACAAGCAGAACACAAACACACACACACACACACACACACTCTTTGACATGCACAATTCTAAGGTACATTAGCAGCATGGTGGACCCTACCAATACCCACAGTACAATATGTGCCTGTTTAAACTGGATAGCCAGCAGATATATAAAATATTATATGAAATATTTAATTGACATCTCATAAGACTGTAAAAATAGGTTGATTATTTTGTATTGATTATTTTCATGTTTTTCCCCACTACACTGCGAACCCCTGGGGGGGACACAATAGGTTTTTTTGCAAGCTATGACAAATATATCAGAATTTTTAAATCTGATAAATCTGATTTAAAAAAAAATGTATACAATTTAAACACTTTAATATAATACATGCATGGTGTTTATTCTTGTTTATGCCGGTATTGGGTTTATGCTATTAAAAAAAGTATTTTCCTGACATTTCAATACATGGTTTATACACATTTGTTACTCCATTGTAATTTACTATACTTTGATTATTTTACATACTGTTAAACATACAAACCTAGAATTGGATGCACATTTTGCCGCTGGAATCCCTTCACACTTCCAAAACATTTTCAGGAAAAGCTTGATCAGTGTCACCATAAAGTCAATGCTGCTCAAAGCGGTTTGGCTTCTATCAATAGGTTGCAAAGCAAATCCAACACCAGAATGTCTGCAATCAATTACAGAATAAGTGTGAGACCCTGGTGATCTGTTAACTCATGCCATGGTATAGTAAATGCAGTATAGCCAAAGGTTAACTGGATGAGCGAAGGAAACCCCACTCAACACCTCATAGTCTCATAGTCACACCCTCAACTCATAATCCTTAACATTCCAATCACACCCATAAGAGGCCCTTAAAATACTGTTCCCTCATCTTATACGTTTATTGTTACCCAGGAGGAAAACCTCCTATTGCATGTCCAATGGGAGGTCACGGAGGACAAATGGTCAGAATTGCACCACTGGCGGGGGTCGTACAGTCACTGTCTTGCTCAAGGACACACGGGTGGGTTTGAGAGAGAGGCTAAGCACCTTTCCGGGCACTGGGGACCACAGAGAGGAGACACTGCGGGGAGTTTGGAGGAGAGCAGAAGGACAGGTTGGATAGCGTCTGAGACAAGCAGGGAGGAGCAGTGACACAGCAGATATTAGCCTTCCACTCACATTAACTCACACTTACAGCAATTAGATTGGCAACAACACACACACACACACACACACACACACACACTCACTCCTTACACGCATGTCACCTCCGTATATTACATGCACAACGATACATATGCGCGCGCGCACTCACACACACATCCACATGCATGCCATCCCTTTACATTAGCTAACAGCGATCCAGTGATCAGTTAAAGCTGTCCTCCAGGCTATTATTGCAGACAGCATGTTACAGATTGCAGCTGCTCCTCTCCTTCAACTGAACCTGTCTTTTTGTATTCTGCCTCTTTAACAGGGAGGGGAATAATTAATAACTGGTATTACTCCAATAAAGCAATTAGCAGCCGCTGCATTCATTCATTCCTGCCCTCCATCGCTCACTCTCTCCTTCCCGCCTATAAATGGATGTGCTTTAGAGCAGTGGTGCAGCGCAGCTTTCAGGCAAATAATTACCAGAAATGCAGTGAACATAAATACAGGTTTGCCAAAACAAAAGAGTGGACTAAGCTGATGAAAAACAAACACTACAACACCAGTGTGTGTAGCTGTTTTCCTGCATAATATTTCAGCATTACAAGCAGAAAAGGTATTATGCTATTAAAAGAATGACAAGATAAACAGTGGTGTTTAATACTGAAATATAATATAACTACTGTATACCCAAACAAAGTATTGGTTCCCTGTGCCCTTACACGTGTAAGCAGGTTCATATTCAGTCAAAACACAGCCTCTTTTTCTAATGTGTTTCTAAGAGTCCAGAGTATTGATTTCTGCTGGCTGAATGCATTGATACCAAGGTCTGAGCTATGCAATATGGCCCTGGCACAGAGGTGATCAATTAAGACCTCATCCATTATTCACATCTCATTAACTGTAGTCTGGACTGTTATGAAGCTACAGCATGACAAATATATATATAGAGACCACGTGTAGCAAGAGTAAAAAGTGTCTCTGCCTATTGAATACATCAATTGGCAGTACCCTATAAGGCCTCAATGCTTCGTACTGTATTTAATTCAATGGCACTAAATGTGTGCTGTAAAAAGTGGAAACTGTACCTGCTTCGATATAATGATTTTTTTTGGTGATGTGGGGGGGTGAGAGTGCTCCCTTCACTCCATTCCCCCACATTCACTCTCGCACCTTCCCTCTGCCTCTCTCGGGGGACATTTTGTGGAAGCGTGCTTTCTGTAATGGCCTGATACAGCTTTTACGGGTAAATTGATGTCAATGACATCGAGCTAAGTTTGCTTAAAACCGTCGGAAGTGGCGCGAGGGGGAAAAAGTTTCACAGCAAATTGACAGTTGCCCGCGGTATCTAAGGCTTTTCAGAACGTCAAGACCCCTACTAGCCTTCACACAATCGCAACTCTGAGCGTGCGATTCAGTGCTGAAACAAGCCTCCCCTGCTAGTTCTAACCTTGTGAACACATAACACATCATGTCCGATGGAGGCTTTACGCTGCCACAGTATTGGAGAAAGAAAAACCGATATAATTTTAAAAGTAAATGTAAAAGTAATTTAGATGTGCATAAAACAACATGACTATGAATTAGATATGTTGTTTTTCGCCTTTGTGCTAGTTCACATGTTAATAATGCCAAACTGCCATTAAGATATCAGAATTGACGAGGCATCTTGAAACGCAGCAGAATAGTGTTTTGATTTTGTTTTCCCTATTTTCATGGTCAGCCAAACCACATTGGGTACACGGGTGTAACGTCAAAGTGATGCAACGGCATCTGTTAAATGTAACATTTCAATGCAGATGGCAGTTTGGATATGGGCATGGGAACCTGCCCTGTTGCTCAGCAAGCATGCATTTAAAGAATTAAGCAGTACTGAGAAACTTCCAGATATATAACAATAAACAAATAGAACAACATGAATCACAATTAATGGGGACACTTGCATCATAAGAATAGAGCTTGTTTTATACAGGCAGGCAGATCTCTTCTCTTGGAACACTTGATTACAAAACGCAGTTTATTGGCAAATGAATGTAGGAACAGTTTAATGAATAGCAATGCCCCTTTCACACAAACATAAAAGGAAAAAGAAATGTGGCACGTTGATCCAGGTCCATTAAATCTTGTTAATGGGATTGTCCTACAGGCATCCAGTGCAGATGTATGGTTGGACACAAGTTAAACACTACACCTTCCCACAATGCAGAGGCCGAGTTGCACACACAATTTGCCGTGTGATTATTCTAAATGTGCATGGATGTCATTGGTATTCATTGGTTGTTTACTGTTATATTAACATAAGCCGCTTTCACACACACACACACGTCTTTGCGTAGGCTACTAGCTCAGCTCAGGGTCCACAGCGACTGTGGAAGATAGCCAGTGCCAGTGAAGCAGGGAGACGTCAGCGGATGCAACAGCTTGACTGCATTAGTGCTTACCAAAACTGGGGGGGACCATTGACGACTTCCCAATTTTCGTCTCCGACCAGATGCATTTGTCAAACTTTGGACACAGGGTGATCTTTTCATTAAGAGGAGATCTGCGGCCTGACATTTACAACGGCCGTTAAAATGAAGATGTATTACATATTTCACGAGGTGGCAAAAGAGACATCCATCTCTCTGGTTAGCTCACTTCTCTCTCTCTCTCTCTCATATGAAATGTTATACAGTTAGTGTCTTATTAATTTAAAGTGCACTGCATCGGTCTAACCTGGTGAATCTATAATTCTGTGGTCCGATGTACTTTATAAGTTGCTGTTAAGGATTTTTGGGGGTTTTGTAGGAAATTCATCTCAAACTAAATGAAAAAAATTATTAAATCGGACACTGCTGTTGAACTACAATTTTTTTATTTTTTTAAGATAAAAGAGACATTATACTGATTGTATTATTTTAACTTCATTTTACTGTTTACCGTTTACTTCACACAAAAATATGACTAACTCCGATGAATTAGCAGCAGGTGGCCATTCCTTATTATATGAAAAGGATAAGTATATATATGGATAACTAGCAAGCCACTTTGTATAAAAGGTAAATATACGTTTATAAACTGTACTTGAAAATCTGTCTCCTACATCAAGTTACCACATCTGGCAAGATGAATTCAGTGTGGTCCATAAGCCACACACTTTACATTATACTTAAATCTACGCACATCTTTCCTAGCTCACAACGGCAGACACAGTTCATCCACACACACAGTGAAGATGAGAGGGACGTGATGAATGGCTGAGAAACATGAGCGATACCAGGCGTTGAAAAAAATCCAAGGGGCGGGTGGGGGTATGGAGAAGTGCTGTTCAATGAAGTAAACGCCACTGATGGTGTCAAAGTGCTCCCCCTAAGGCCAGCCATCTAGCTCCCCTGAGGAGAATTAGATCTCTCTCTCTCTCTCTCTCTCTCTCTCTCTCTCCATCTCAGCCGCCTCCACCTCCGCCCACACCCTCGGCCGTCAGCGTTTTTTCTCCATGAAAGATTTTGATCGAAGAGCGATTTGCATGATTGCACTCTCCATACCTGACACTGATGGTGCAATAAGGGTGAATAGCTGAAGGACTATCAGAGTTAAGTAGCCATCATGACTGGCCTCGCTCTCCCTCTGAAACAATACCCAAATGTATGACATTTAATAAAAATCTGAATATTATTGAGGCCGGTGGGTCTTAAACCTTTGAGAAATTACTTTCTTCAACCTGGCAAGTTTCACACCCAAATTAAATGGTATCGCTACTAAAAATAAATAAATGTCTAATGTAGGTTCAAGCATTTCAGGTGTGCTGGATGATGAAACAGATTCAAAAGCGGAACATCAAATACAAAGCTTGCACAGCAATCTGTGTTTCCAAACATGTACGGTAGATTCAACTGATGTTGCCACAGCAGCTCTCTGTAAACACAAGTTGTTTTGCGCTCGTCACTTTTGGATTCCACAGTTTTTGTGTATCTATGATTGGAACCGGTGCATGTGTTTGTGTGTTAACGTGTGTGTGGATACGTGTGTGTGTGCCTAGAGAGTGACGAAAAGCATACAGTATGTGCTGCATCTCTCTCCGTGCGCAATGCTGTGTGAAAAGCAAGCCGCCCCATTCCTTTTCCCATTTGGCCAAGCAGGAAGACTGCGAGACCTCATACCACAAGGTCAATAGATCAACGCTAGTCTTCATTCATATGCTGACTCTCTCTGGGTTATGGCAAACTCCTCTACCTTTTACTGGCTCCCGCTAGGCTGGATTTCCGTAATCTCTTGAATCTGTTGCCAATAGATTTCCCACCAGAGTTCATGGTCTTATTGAAAATTCAGAGGATGGAAAAGAAGATATGCTACCCACTAATGTGTGTGTGTGTGTGTGCACACAGGTTTCTTAACAGTTAAAATAAGGTACAAAATTCACACATATGCATAGAACACGCACGCACGCACACACACACACACGCACACATGCACGCACACACGCAGTGAAAGCGCTAGAGAACTCCTTTAATAGTCTTTGGCTGCTATGGGATCTGACAGAGTTTAAATAGCGATCTGAAGGAAGGAGAGAGGGATGGAGAGGTAGAGGAAGAAAATGAGAGGGAAGTGAAGAGTGAGAGGAGGCCGCAAGGAAGGACAACGTATGGGGGAGCAGAAAGGAGGATAACGGACGAAAGGCAGAATAAGGATGTTTAAAGGAGAACTGGGGGAAGGAGGCACGGGGGTGAGGAGGTATAAGCCAGAGCAAATAGTTATTACCAGCCTCTGAAGGGTGCAGGCGTGAGCTGAATACACTGGGACCTGGAGACCAGCTGGGGAGCGCTCCACAGCCACGCAATCTGACAAAGGCTTAGCGGCGGATGGAAGAGGACCTCCCAAAGCACAGGAACGGCGTGTGTGTGTGTGTGTGTGTGTGTGTGGGGGGGGGTATAATATATATATATATATTGCCAGCTTTAACACGCCATTAGAGACGAGCATTAGATAAGCTTCAAGCCTCTTCAGGATGCACAGTGTCAATGTTTAAACATTCACCAAAACATGAACACTTGAGCCTTGGGAATCAACTGAACAATATTCACTATTTTAGATGATGTGGGCTATTTTATACCCAGCAAAAACGAATACAAAAGAGAGCTGAGAAGCCAAGGAGATTTCAGAGTTACACTGGAGGTCTGTCATTCAAAACTAGATCACAGTAGATGTACAGATTCAATCTGATTCTTCATCCACTACATTATTTACAGTTAGAGCTACAGCATAGCGGGAAACATTTCACCAACTGGTAGAATAGAAACGGATGCATATGTATGTTTGAGAATTGTCTATACGGTTTAGAATGTCAATGCACTATTGCTTTTCTGCTTGTCCTTATTGGGGTGGGTCTGTGTGACTGAGGGGATGGCCTTAAACAGGAATAATCAAAAGGGGAAAGCTGGCCTGTAGCTCAACTATGTGCTTGACCTGGACAGTGGAGCGGTGTCCACCACAGAAGAATAGGGGACCAAACCTCAGACATGACAAGCACTCAGCAACGCCTACAGGACCCCAATGTGACTGGCTACCAAGCCTGACACAGCCGCACTCATCGGCACAGCATGGAGCGTGCACGCACAAACGCATGTGCACGCGTGCACACACAGAGAGAAGCATGTACATACACACTTTCCACTCAAGTAATTTGCTGCCTGTGAGAACAGGGGAATTCTTAATATCAGAAAACGGGTTGTGGCCAAAATAAAATCATAAAGTTTCCAGCAGGAAGGCCGATTTTTCCAGAGAGTTCCAGGGGGTGTCTGGAGAGTGTTTATGCATCGTACACTTCCAACTGCACATTAAATGTGAGTTTCAGAAGCTGGCCGTCTGATCAAAACAGACGAGCCATATGCCGCGGCCTGGGAGGGTTTGAGCAGGACGCATAATTGCACGGTGGGCGTGTTTGTTCGCAAGGACCTCAGCTAGCTGGGCGGGCGGTGCACGGGACAACTCTCGCGCCTAAACAAGCACAGCAACGACAACAGGCACAGCGGGGGTTGGCGCGGAAGAACGCCGTTTACTCTAGAACGGACCACAGAGTGCAGGCAACCCGGGGAGCGCTGAACTGTTGGACTGCTGGGTCACGGGGGCAAACACGCACGGTAACGTCTGTGTGTCTTTAACCGCTGCTTTAGCTGTCGGCCGCCATTAGCAACATCTGACTTAAACCTGTTAGAACGTTTACGTTCCAGCCCAGGGGACGCATGGTCTAATACGCAGTATCAAGCACAGCCACAGACTTTAATTCCCTTCCCTATCCACACAGACAAACCCACCGCAATGTGTTTATGCCCAGGAGCCTCTAATATACACCAGGTGATCAACAATGGAGGCTAATAACTCCAATGAAATTCCTGATTCTAGTCCCGCTGGAAAGCCCTGTTTAAAATATGAATGCCAAATTGCAAATATGCCACACAGCATTAGACCTTTCTGAACATCCCCTTCCCCACCCTCATCCCCTGAGACTTCCACAGACACATACCCAGCGAACAAACCCCAACAGGCAAGCAGTCCCCCATAAGCCTGCTGCGCTCAAGTCAAATTCCCTTTCTTCTCCTTCCACCAGAAAATGGCTTCCCTCCCTCTCCGTGTCGCAGAACCCGAAGTAATTTTCTTAATCTGGGCTCGCTCCTCCTAAATTTACATAAAAACATTTCACTTTTGAGCCTCCCCTATCTGTCTCCCGAACAAAGCTCTAATACGCAATTACTCTCCTCAATAGCAGCGGCTAATTACAGCGGCGTCAGACAAACAGGTAGCGGAGGGGAAGAGAGCCGTCGACACAAAGGTGCCGTGGTGCCGCTCCGCCTCATGGGACGAAGCGGATCGGTGGAAAGCGGTACATTTATTTATTTAGGCTGGCTTCATTAAACCCTGCTCCGCGGGGCCCTCGCGTCACGCTCTCTCCCCTTCTCCCCGCTCTCATTTAAGGGGCGGCCGATGTGCGCTGGGTGAAAAAGAGACCGATCGCACAAATGAGCGCCAGGCCAGAATGTGAGAGGGAATGTGTTGCATCAAGGTAGCCTAACGTGGAGGAGGGGGGAGAGACATCAGGGAGGAAGTGGGAAAGGAAGGGGAAGGGAAAGAAAGTGAGCGTTCAAAACATTAAAATGGTTTGCGTTAGGAATGTTCCATTTGTTGTTGACACTTTATAAAAGTGTTAGAGAAACGGTATTATCGTTTATTGTTTTTGTTTGAATGTCCGAGAGCATGTGTCACTCAGGGGTGGCAGTTCATAGGTTCACACTGTTCCTTATCCCCCCCCCACGCACCCTCCCTTCTACAGCCACATGCACTTTCATGCACGGTTGCCTTTGACAATATTGAGCTGGGGGTGAAAATGCAGGTTTGGAGTGCTTTACAGGAATCAATGAGTGTGCCTTTAAAGCTGCACTGTTAATGCAAAGCAACATCGCAGAATCTTCTGCTGGACTTACAACAAGGGCGCACCAAGTGCATTAAAAGGAAGACACATATAAAAGAATAACTCAACATGTTTGCTTTTGTTTTATTCAACTGACCCAGACCTGCCAACGCCAGAGAGCAGACAGAGACAGAGAAAATTACAGCTTTGGTCTTCAACCGGAGGCCAAATGCCAGATCCCCCTGCATGGGGAAACAAGGGCCTTCTGGCTCTGCCATCTCTTTACCATTTATATTACACAAGGCAGCTATAGATAACCATGATAAAGCACAGCCCCCTGGTGTGAAGCTCCTGTAGCCTCGGGCCTTTCACAAACACGCAACTCAATTAGCCTCAAATGACACAAAACTAATATTTAAACAAAACATTTATAAATATATATATAAAATTTCTCTCATATTATATATATATATATATAGAGAGAGAGATTTTGATGTTAATGTGATGTTTTGCCCATGGAAAGGTTATTGTTATATGTTCTAATGACATGCTTTCACCACTGTTGAACCTCAAGCACTTACTATCTTGCAGTACAACAAAAAGTGAAAAAGCCTATAGCATCTAGACAGAATTACTCTGGAATAATAACTATTTGTTTTAGACACATTCCTCTACTCCCCCTCCCCTACAATGTTCCTCTGACAGCCAGCCTATATGCCTTTTGTGCACAGTGGTGCCTGAAAACAAACGATGAGGCAGGGAATGCGGTGCTCTGGTGCTGCTGCATTTTATTAACAAACGTCTCTTCCCTCCCAGCGAGCGAGTTGTGTGCCCATGCCCTGGCAGCCTCGTACAACGGGCGCCGTCTCTGCCAGAGCACGAGCACTAGGCTCTGGAGGGCTCGGGGCGTTGCCAGCGCAGCACTTGGTGCGGGTGGCTCCGTGCGATTACATTAGCTATTTACTCCAATCACTCCTGCACATGACCCAGGGACCACAGGCCTGGACACGCTCGGCCTGGCCATGCAGCCGTCACAACAGGAGGGAGAGAGAGAGTCCCAGAGGGAGGGATACAAACACATGAAGTGTGGTGTACAGTGCATGTGGATGGAACTGCACTCCAGATTGCCAGTAGACAGGTGCACGTTGCAGGTCTATTTTCTGTTAATGTTTTGAATATATAAAAATAGAAATATATATTCTTTTATAAATAAAAAAGGCTAGTGTGCAGGCTTGAGTGACTCCTAGTCAGTTTTGCTTGCTGTACAAGCATTTCATTTAATTGAGCGAAGAATGTCTGGAAAAAGCAGAGGTTAAATGAAGGGAATGGTGGGGGGGGGGGGGGGGGGGGGGGTTTTGGGGG
>JAODTR010091339.1:0-13957 GCA_025399935.1 Amblyopsis rosae | reverse complement strand
TTCCAATGTGGCTCGGGAAAGGGAGGTTTGGGGTCCCCTGCTGAAGCTGCTGCCCCCGCGACCCGACTCTGGATAAGTGGATGAAGATGGATGGATGGATGGACATCCCCCCTTTCAGACCACAACCAAATCAATGTGTTCTTTAAAATCTCAGATAAAATTAACCTCCAAAAAGGAAACCCAGTAAATTATATAAATTAAATCCTACCTACAGATGACCGGCATATACTTTTTAACCAGTTCTAATTCATCACGTATGTTAATTATCCAATATCATTCTTTTATATCCTTTATCTCTTTCATATTATTGACATATTGACAATGCGTTTCTATGACTACAGCCATCCTTTCATGTTAGCTTAGCTGTGGAGAGAAATGTATCATGGCCGTGAACTGACCTGATTCATGACACAATATGACAATAACCAATATGTTCCTACCAGAGATGGAGTAATCAAGGCCATTGATGACATAATTAGAATATTTCACAAGGCAGCTATTAAAGGTATAGTCAGCTATTGCCAGCTGAATACATTCAAATACAAATTCAACAAATATCCCCACATTTCGCTATCTTGCAGTTTTCTGTGGGTGTTACTTCTACAAAGCCCAGGCTTCGTAAATACAGTAGTAACATGCACCGGCATATACTTTTTAACCAGTTCTAATTCATCACTTATGTTAATTATCCAATATCATTCTTTTATATCCCTTACATATTATTGACATATTGACAATATGTTTCTATGACTACAGCCATCCTTTCATGTGAGCTTAGCTGCCACACTTTCAACTCTTCTCTTTATCGACTTTGATATCCAACTATTTCTTTAGTTTCTGACGTGGTACGGTTCTCGGAACCCGATGCATTGACTGCTGTAGTCATTTGCCACTCCATTGACTTTCTTTTATTGCCGATACCGGAGGACAAGCTTCTAAATATCAAATGTATCCTGGCCTGTGATCAAAACATCGGTTTCAGTCAGTGAATAATTTTTCAAAATTTTTTTTTTTTTACATGTTTTGCGGCTGGATAAGCCGTTGCATATTGGATAACAGATGAGAAGGGTGCATTATTATCATTTTCATAGTCATTTATGGGAGGAGGAAAGGCTAGGTCAACGGCTCGTGCATGTACGCTAAAATACACATTTATTGGAATGTATGAAGGGAAGATGCACAGCAGGGCGCATGGTTTCATACATCTGAATATTTTTGTGTGTACGTTGAAACATGAGGCCCAGAGGTGTGTTCAAAATAGGCGAACTATTTGTATGAAGATTTAAAAATAAATTGATTGAAACTGTCACCCTTCGTCCAGCGTCAACGTGTGTTCGTCAAGATCTACCTCCTCAAACCATTTGATTTTGTTCGCAGCGAACACTAAGCAAACGGAAAAACTGTTTAAATATGTTTGCAAACGTTCGCCAGTTCTGAACGCACCTCAGTTTCTAATCAAACAACTGAACACACATGACATGAGTTATACCTAGCTTGGTATAACCATAACAACTTAAAATCCCAATTAAAATGGGAATATGTGATAGTGTCATCCAGCCTATTGCGCTATATGGTAGTGAGGTATGGGGTCCACTCCGTCACCATGGCTACACCCGTAGGGACAAACATCCAACCCAATCTACATTCAGAGTTCTGCAGGTACATTTTACACGTACACAGAACAACGCCAACATATGCATGTAGAGCAGAATTAGGCAGATACCCACTCATAATTAACATCCAAAAAAAGAGCGTTTACATTTTTAAATCATCTTAAATCAAGCCCCCAAGAGACCCTGCACTCCAAAGCCCTCCACAACCAAGAGCTGAGCCCAAAAAAGAGTCCCCTACGCTAGGTGTTGTTGAGACTGATTGTCCCTAGGGCTGCCACCTGTACCGGATCTCCAGGGGTGGTCCTTGTTTTGAATAGTCAGCCCAGATAATTCATTTTCTCTCCCGGGACTCTTAATGTTCTGGTTTTCAATAGAGTAGAAAAAGATAAATTATTTCCCTTTAACGGTTTATCTACAGTCTCCCCGTTAAGGCCGATTTAGGAATAAGCATATAAAAACATTTCTTTACAGATAATCAGTTACACCAGCATTGATTATAGGAAACAATCATGATAGAAAATCGTAGGCAATCTACACTGAACAAAATGTTAAACGCAACACTTTTGCTTGTGCCCCCATTCATCATGAGCTGAATTCAAAGATCTAATTCTTTCTCCATGTACACAAAAGGCCTGTTTCTCTCAAATATTGTTCACAAATCTGTCTAAATCTGTGTTAGTGAGCGCTTCTCCTTATGAGACGATCCTTCCACCTCACATGTGTGGCAGCATGAGTGTTGCACAGGTGTGCCTTAGGCCGGCCACAATAAAAGGCCACGCGAAGATGTAATGAAATAAGCGGCAACGTTCGTTCGAATGCTGGGTTTGCTAACTTTATTAAATATAATCTAGCTGTATGTGCTACCATACATATGCCTAATACGCAATAGTGAATGGGAGCAGACGCAGACAGAGACAGACAATACAGAGAGACAGATATAAAGAAAGAGACAGACAGACAGACAGGGACACAGTCTGGCCCAACCTGATGGCAGTACCTGTGGGGTAGGAGCAGAAGGGGGGCGGGCCCTCCGTCACCAGTCGATGTGCCGGGGGGGTGCAGAGGCACGCGGGAACCTGTTCATAGTGTCGTAGGCTGGGACGCTACACACACACACACGCACACAGTGAACATCCAGGCACGCTTGGTGTGACCAGCATCCACTGGGTTACCATGGCGTTGCAGCAGGCAGCGGGCAGAACAGGCGGTCAACATCCTCCATGTTGGTGCCACTGACCGGCAGGCAGCGAACACCGACGGTGGCGTCAGCTTCAGCTGTGTTTACCACTCGCTGTTGCCCCGGGATACATACATGTGTAGCAGCGCAGGACACAGCCATGACACAGGACTATGGTATTGACAGCTGGATGACATGTTTTGAACCAGAGGTATTCAATGGTTTTCACACCAAGGACCCCTTGACTGACAGGGGCTGCTTTATTATTATACAACCATTTGTTATTACGCCAACAATATGTTAGGGCCATGTATAAAATACTTTGTAATGGTGTAGTGTACAATGCCAAGTCATTGAGATAATAATTAGGCCTACTGACAGATTCAGATATGTATAGTTTACACATATAGGTTATTTTCTGCCATATTTACATTTTTGGTCGAACCAAAAAAAAAAAAAAAAAACGTTTTGGATCCAATCATTTGGCGGACCCCCTGCTGAAGATCTGTTTAAAGCTACCCATCATCGTTCTGCCCTCTGCCTGCAGATTACAGGGGTTACAGTGCTTCAGCCCCCGCCCCCCCACACACAGACACACATGCGGTTAAGGGTTAACCACGCGGTCAGAGCTGTATTAGTCAGGAGGGGCAGCCCTCCCTGAGCCCCACCATGCTTGCCTCTCTGGGAACACAATGACCAGGTGGACAGTTGCAGGCGTTTGGCTGACTCTGGACAGGAGGAGACAGGGTGATAGAGAGCATGCCGTCAGACCCCCAGAGAGCAGCACATCACGCTGGTGAGGCGTGCACTGGGCGATGCAGGTCGTAGGTCAGGCGAGTGTTGAAGGTTATACATACACAACATGGTGTTGGGCCCAGGAGCTAGCTGGACATGCTACATACTACATGTAACCCACTACATCACCCCGTTAGACACAGGGTTCCCACTGGAGGTCAAATTACATTTTCCCTGACTTTGACTGATTTCTTCCTGATTTTCATAAACATTTGAATTTCCATGTTATATCGAATGGAATAATAGGCCACCACGTCACATCCAGTAACTTTCCATGTATGGAATATACTGCAATAAAAATGTCATGACCAGTGGGAACCCCACAGACATGCTTTCACGTGGTGGCCAGCACATGCATGCAAGAGGACACATTGTGTTTACCTTGTCAGTACTGTATAGGACCCATGAGAGGCTCATTATGATAACCATTATTACCATTTACCACACTGAACATAAAATACTGTAGAAAAATTAAACATGTAACGTGAAATGCATGGCATGCTGATCAAATAAAAAATATAAAAGCGTTTTTCTTTTGAGAAGGCAAAGTGTCATTGCAGCGCTAGGATTCGTCTATAAAGTCTTATTTGTGTACAAACCGTGGTGTTTTATCTTCCACTTTAAGTGACAAAAGCAGGTTGATTGTAAAGCAACAACTGTAAGAGCCCTTAATATAAGATAAGAGCCACTTAAAAAAAACAACAAAAAAACCACATAAGAAGCCAAACCATCCCCAAGCGTTAAACAGAGCACCAAGAAAGCAGTAAAGAGTTCTATGTACAAGGTCGGGCAAGATGAAATGCGGATGAGGAGAGTCTTACGTTTTCATGGGAATTGTCTGAATGCTATGAAGAATACAAAACAAAAACATGAGAATGTTAATGGATGCCCAGCAACAGAAATGCACTTATTTCCTGTACATCGGCACTCAGAGACGAGATTGTTTTACTCTGTTCCGTACCAAGAGCATGGAGGAGCTGAGAATGGTTCTTCAGGCTTTTTAAAGTGCCGTGCTTAACATAGACGAATTAAAACAAATTAAAAATAAACATGGAAAACTGAACTAGTAAAAATGGTTATCATCATAAAGTAAAATGCCACGTTCCCGAAACAGAGGAACTGGAGAGAATAAGAGAAGAGAGGAGATCAAGAGGTTGAAGAGCGGGCCTAAACTTGATGAAAGAATAAAAACAAACATGTAATCTTATCTTAACACAACATTATTTTCCTTTAAATAAATAATCAATCTGTCAATGTGAATTAGTCTTGCAGAGCCAGCCTTTACATATGGAATTATGGGACACAGCGCTGCTAACTGCCTCAGTACCCGCCTACTTGAAAAGCGATTGACCAAATATGTAAGTCAATGACGTCAGACGTTAAACTTGCAATGACGAAACCTAAACAACAGGACTCTGGCTGTTTAAGGTCTTGTTAATCTGTAAAATTAGTAGGCTATGGTTGCTGATTAAAATACATGTTTAATTATAAATTAGTAAATAAAGCACTGCACTATCGTTGCACTGGAAATTACAGAGACATACCTGCTGTGAGTGACAATGCTAACAGCCGATGTACATAGACTGTATTACTTCCTGTCTGAGAGTCTCGTGTCGAGCTTACAGGGGTCTATGTATCAGACGTCAGCACAGTTGCCTAGTGACGTGGCGCTAATGGACACAAGAGGCTGACACTAGTGTGAATGGACTTTAACATCTAGTGAAAAAAACTGCAGCATCTCATGCTAAACTATTGAATGTAGTCACTAGGCACAGAGCTAGGCTACAGATGGAGAGCTAGGCTACAGATGGAGAGCTAGGCTACAGATGGAGAGCAGGCCTGGTACCCTAGAACAGGAGAGCTAGGCTACAGGTGGAGAGCACCCCTGGTACCCTAGAACAGGAGAACTAGGCTACAGGTGGAGAGCTAGGCTACAGGTGGACAGCACCCCTGGCACCCTAGAACAGGAAGGATTACAGCACTTACTCGTCGTAAACATCCTCCGTCTCCATCCTGCGGTAGAACTTGGCCAGCTTCACAGCCAGGACCATGCCGGGCAGCAGGAACAGCGTGCTGCAGCCCAGACCCATCCAGAACACATTCTGTCCACAGCACAAGGTTACCACGGTGAGTATATGTGTTGTCCACAGCAGGTTACCATGGTGTGTCTATGTGTTGTCCACAGCAGGTTACCATGGAGTCTATGTGTTATCCACAGCAGGTTACCATGGTGAGTCTAAAGGTTTGCGTTAAAGGCTCACCAAGTTGCTGTAATCATTAAGGATCACCCCTCTCTCTCTCTCAAACACACGCACATGCTAGTGTAGGTCTCTAAGCCCCGCCCCCCCCCATCGCTCATCGTTACCATGGAGTCCACCAGGAAACTGCAGGCCATGATCTCTGCGGTGTCCAGCAGGTTGCTCAAGGGCTTGCAGGCAGCGACGTCCAGGGCCAGCTATAGGTGGGTCACACAGAGGCAGAACAGCGGCATGTTGTTAAGGCTGATGGTCATAGATACTGCAGCATCCCTTATCATCTGCCACCATCTCTTCCTGCTGTTGAGACCAGGTGCTGCTACTCCGTTGCATGCTACCATCTCAGCTGCACTTTGGCTCTTTTACGCCACACGGTACTATCCACATCTTTTGCGTGACAGAGAAGCAAAAAGCCGAGGTGATTCAAGCCGGTACCGTGCAGCGGAAAAGCGCCATAAGGCTTCAAGTGTAACAGATATGATGTGCAGAGCTATTTTTAACCCATAAAATGCACATTTTTCACAAAATATTTATGTATTTTACCAATATTAAACGCCAACATGGATGTGTTTCATCACAGTTCAGTCCTGTTGCTTAGTTTTGCTGGTATTCAGGCTGTTACCCGTGTGACGTGTCCGCACGCTACATGCATCTGAACACAAGAGAATGGAAGGCCAGAGGGCCTTGTGACAGGCCACTCTCAGTGTGGAAAAGGTTCCATCCAACCAGAGCTGCTGTTTTGTCTTCAGTCACACATCTGCAAAGCTTATTAAACTGTTGGCAGCACCATCTGACGGTACCCAAGCTCCCAGAGAGGTTGTTTGTGTTATTCCAAGCATCTCTATTGGCCTGGAGGATGTGCTAAGGCCAGTTCCAGGAATTTATGGCGGCTGTAATTATCATATTTGTCCACTCCACATATAGTCTAAAACCTATAAAAAAATCTCTGCGATTCATACCCTGAATGTTTGGGTACAAAAACCACATGCCAAAAGAAATGAGTCAAAATAATTATGAGACAAACACTCACAGAGGTTTGGACCCACTCAACATATTGTTGGAAGTAGCCTACAATGGTCCTCTTGTATATTTCCATTTCCTTAGAAAGATGGGATGACAAATATATCAGTTTGAGGTCAACAACAACATTGACGTGTACACAAAGTGAATGGCCCTAGATGGATACCTGATTTATCAGCCATGTTGCATTCTGGGAGATGAGAAACTGGGCAGCTTCAATAGCATTCAAAACAGCCTGGACTTTGATCTGGACAGAAGGCAAGTTCAGATGAACACAACATGCCACCACCATTGTGCACTATAGCTAAATGTCTTTCACTCACAGGCACATCTGAAGCGGTTCTCTCCAGAAACCTCATGCTCTGGTTCAACGCACTCTGTTGGGGGGAAAATTAACAACGCTCAGGTGAAAATGTCTGGGGTCATTTGACCAGCTGTAAAACAATCAACAGAGACGCCCGGAAGAAAGCAACGGTAAACTATGGCATGCCAAAGAACAAGGGTCTGATTTGGTCTTTTAAAACATCTAGTGTCTTACAGAATGGAGACAAATGTACATCAGCATTTCACACTGCATGTGTAATAAAAACATTCTCACATTACATACGATGATCAAGCCACCAACACAAATGTCTGCAAACAGGTACAGCTCAATGTTACATGTTTTTAAAAGGATAAAACAAGGAACAGTGACACTAATCACACAAGACAGACGAGGATTTAGCGGCTGTCTGCTTACCCTCGCTCTGACATATTTCTTGTCGAAGCGAGATGCAAAAGAAATAACATTTAAACGGACAAAATGAACTGAAATGATCTACAACTTCACATCCTTGAAAATGCATTTGACAAAGAAGGTACATTACATATTTAAATCTCGGGTAAGAACGCGTATATATGAAAGCATACGGAAAACAGGCTTTGTTTTAGTTTAGTTTTTACTCAAATTCGGAAACAACATTTTATACTTAAGGTACTACAACAAAGTTTATTCTGCAAAACATTAATATTTAGCTGGTAAGCACAAATGGCCAGTGTGAGCTAGTCAAATGCAGATGATGGGTCTGGCAGACATTACTAATGGAACAGAGATCTAACCATGGCAGACATTAATAATGGAACAGAGATCTAACCATGGCAGACATTACTAATGGAACAGAGATCTAACCATGGCAGACATGACTAATGGAACAGAGATCTAACCATGGCAGACATTACTAATGGAACAGAGATCCAACCATGGCAGACATGACTAATGGAACAGAGATCTTACCATGGCCTGCTCCAAGGGCACCACCTGTTGACTATAGATCTGCCTCAGAGTGCTGCTGTGGCCCATCAGGGCCGTCTGGAGGGGGCCCTGGGGCTGTGCACACACACACACACACACACACACACACACACACACACACACACCGCATTCATACACAACATTAACGGCATTTGGACCAACACCGTTAACCGGCTAATAACAGCAATAACCTGTTTATGGAATCACCTCAGCCAGCAAACACACACACACACACGTACACACACACACGCACAGCAGTAAACTAACAGACGAGCAGGCTAAGCTCCTACTGAAGCCCTTAAGGCCACCTCGTACTGCATGTGCGTCCATGCGACGTTTGAAAGGTAAAGTCGCATGGACGCCATTGGGCTTTACTGGGATGACGAGGGGGCGTGGTTTACCATGGATAAGTGGTTGTGGCTCACCACAGGGACGTGGGTAGGGGCGTGGCTTACCATGGGCAGGGGCGTGGTTTGCCAACTAAAAGGGGCGTGGCTTACCATGAGGTCTGCCTGGGTGTCCAGGTCACTGGCGAAGGTAAGCAGATCCACAACAGTCACCCCTTTGTTGACCTGTAGGGGGCAGCAGACACAGGAGCACAGGACTAGTGGTCAGGCAGGTCGTAGGTTCCATCCCCAACAAGCTCAGCCTGCCCATGAGCAAGACTCCTAGCTGCTCCTCTATGCATGTAACTGTGCTGCACTGGATACAAGCGTCGGCTAAAGACCTGATTGTCCGGTAGAACACTGTTATACATGAGAATCAGCTCACATGAAAGCCCATTTATGCTTCTGCGTCAAAACGCCGTAACATACGGACATGGGAACGGGAGGGCATTCTAAATCAAACAACAAAGTCTATCCATATGACTCAGTAATATACGGATAGTCTCCAAAAATTGAACTACCTGTCAGTCAATTCGACACAGAAGTCAATGCAAGCCCATACCAGAGCAGTGCTTTGGAATTAGGAATGTTTATAACAACGCCATAGCCTACGTCCCTATGACGATGCTGGTATAATTATTAGATTAGCTGGAAAGAAATGGTTTTTTTTATGTCTTTAGCATTATTAACCAAGACATAAAAAGACATAAGACATGCTAAAGACATAAAAAAAAACATTTCTTTCCAGCTAATCTAATAATTATACCAGCATCGTCAATTTTGCACATTAAAAGATTGGAATTTACCTGGGATTTTGTTGTTGTCAGGCAGCGAAAAGCGGTCTTTTATAAATAAAATGTGTGGGCAGATTGTTTCCTATGATAAATGTTGGTGTAACTAAGAGATTCACTGGAAATAAGTATTTGTATATGTTTATTTCAAAACGTTCTATTAGCGTTCAATCGGGAGCCAATCAGGGATTTCCTTCCTTCCTTTTATAGTATTTTGTTCCAGCAGATAGTTATATGCTTATTTCAACACGTTTACACTCGACTCAAGTTCTAATTCGTTAGCATTTAAACAAGACATGGCACTTCACATCACATCAATTGCATGCGCAGTCAATGTGCACAGGTCCGCGTGGCCGACTATGCGCTATTTTCACCTAAGCTTGTCAACTACATTGCATTGAGAAGTCAAGGAACTGTGTCATCAAGTGAAAAGGAGCATGACATGACTAAATGTTGCTGTGTTGCCCATGATAATAATAACAACAACAACAACATTTGCATGCTAGTACGTTTCATGCCCAGTGTAGCTCTCCACCTCCTTTGCTTTGGCAGGCAGCTAGTCAGTGATGCTGGACAGAACACAGCTCAAATGTCACGTTACGGCTGATAGGTCTCAGCATGCCTGGCGTACTAGCTGATAACTACCTCACTGTTATCGTTCTTACACATGGCCATGTATGGATAACGAGATAAAACACCAAACAAAAATACAACTGACCAATTAAGAGTAAAAGCAACGGCCATGTTCTTAATGTGTTTACGCCTGTATGTGTGTGGGTGCATATGTGTGCGTGTGCCTGCTTCACCTCCTCCAGATAGTCAGCATAGTTGATCTCTGACAGGCCCGCGTCAGAGAAGGCCTGGAGGTTGTCTCTTCCCTGGGCCTCAAGCAGAACTATGTCACTCAGGTTAACATGCACATTCTCCAGGTGGCCTGCCACGTTCCTGGTCAGCTGAAAAACACACTCAGGTTAACATGGATCTTCTCCAGGTGGCCTGCCACGTCCCTGGTCACACCTCCACCCACACCCACCATGTGTTACTTTAGCAGATTAAATACTGGAGCTCAGAGCTGGTTTTAATTCAAGTACTTTTTAATCAATTTGAAAAGGGACACATCATGAAGATGACTGAGCAGGTTGCTGCCTTGAGTATACCTGACTACCATGAAGAACTGAAATGTTAAAATACCTATAAAGTGAATGAATACCTACGTACTTTATATGAAGAAAATGTCAG
This sequence comes from Amblyopsis rosae, assembly GCA_025399935.1. Lineage (NCBI taxonomy): Eukaryota > Metazoa > Chordata > Actinopteri > Percopsiformes > Amblyopsidae > Amblyopsis > Amblyopsis rosae. Next base: position 3,390 of record JAODTR010091339.1, on the reverse strand, counting down.
CAATATGATCAACAATGCAAACAAACAAACTATGACATCAGGCAGAACATCTAACCGACGTCATTGTCCTATGTCGATTTTGACGATTTTTAAAATTCTGTTTAATCAAGCACGACGTAAATAAGAGGATGCGTGTTTTACAGATGAGCCTATTTGTCTGGACCCGGACACATCCCAGGCACATCAATAAACCTCAGCATCTACTGAGAAACACTGCTGTCATCACTGTAACCACCATTAGTGGCCAACCGCGACAGACGTAAATCTAAACTACACTTCACGTCAATGGCTCGTAACACGGCAGCTCAGGTGGGGCCACATAAACATTTATCAGAGCAGAACAGACTCATAATGCGTGACAGACAACGGCGATGTCAAGTCAACTCAATGAGACATTCCTACAGAAATACAATTTCTGGAATAATGGTTCTAAAATATCACAGTAGACAATAAGGTCTACAATTAGTAGGTGGAGTAGAGAAAAGGAAATTCCAAATGCATACGTGAATGTAAAACATAGGCTGCCTATACAGGATAATACAGCAGGGTAAGTCAACTTATGCCTGTCAATATATTTTTCTTTAAGATAATAATTATGACTCCATGTATTTTTTCTTATTTCATGTTTTAGCCCGTTGCTAGCAACACTTAAGTATCATGCGTTTACGAATAGTACGTTTTTACAAAAGCTGCTGTTACACGTTTTCTTGATTGCTTTCATGCAGCAGCCAACTCAAACTCCACGTTCTCAGAACAGTTCACACACAGGCCGAAACAGCGGCACCTCTGGTCAAAATTACACACTTTGGTTGCAAAAGGCTCTAACCGCGCCAAAACATTATAAATATGCAACAAAAGCAGATTTTGCCTTCAAACAACAAAACGTGCAAACAAGTGTATGAACACAGTGGACAACAAAATACTAAATACAGCACTCAGTGCGAATCAGTGCACCATTGCTTGTCATTGTGGCCTATTACTGTACGTAGCTGTCATGCCAGTGGCATTTGATGTCAAATTTGCCTTCTTGCAAAGAATTGGATCCAGAATTAGAAATGCTTTGATGCAAATGTTATTGATTCCATTGATTCTTTTTATCAAACTGTGGGTGAAAACTGAAATACTACACAAAATACATGTAAACCAACATCTATTAGAGTATAAGAAATTAAGAAAATAAAACCAAAATCTATTACAGTATAGTATCAAAATCTGTTAGTGTAGAGTATACGAAATAAACACAGTCCCTTATGATTGCTAATTGAAGATTTGTGTGACGTGTCAAACAGGTGCTTCAGTGATTTCATACTGATGTAGGTAGTTTCTCATAGCTGTCTGGTTACCATAGCTAATACAACGGGGTTTGGACTGCTTGAATGACATCCGTGTTAACTGTTCTGCAATAGGGTGGGAACATGTGTCAATCCAATGAGAAAGTGTCAGCACATTTGCAAGAGGTGTCTTGTGCTCTGCTGAGACAGTGATGATGAAAACTGAGTGGATCACAGTTTCTTTAAGCAGGTCAAAGCAAAAGAAAAACTGTAATACTACCGTATGTGTATTCCTAATTTATAGTTCTATGGTGTATTAACGTAACTCCGCCCCGCCCATCTAGTCGGCTGAATGGAAGCCTCATGGAGCAGAACTCAACACACAAAAGCTAAATAAAGGCAAAAGAAATCGTTCATTAGTCGTAATCGAGGTACAATGTTCAATTAATTGTGATTTTAGGTCAAATCGTGCAGCCCTAGTATACATGCAAATGAAAAACAACCACAAAACCAACATACGCAGCCATAACCTCACATTTCCTAAATGTTTGTGCCACTTTATGTCAGTAGTATCTCCTAGCATTGCCATGTTTACACGCCTAATGACAGGCTAACAAAATGCAAAGCAAATGTTTGGGCTAGCTCGGGTACGAGTTTGTACCCTGCTAGCATGCCATTCACACATTTATTGACGTGATGTGTCACAGGGATGGACTGTCGTTCATTACTGTTCGTTATGAGGGCCATAATCATACCGTGAGACAGTTATGATTTTTACAGATACGGTCCTAAATAGCAATATGCAATTTGACCAAGTGTGGCCACCACTATAAAGACATAAGGGAAAAACTGTCCTGAGCAAACTTGTTTACTTCTAGACAACATAGCATTCTGTTACTAATTTAACCCTGGGGAGGATTCAAACCCCATCTACTGCAGAATTATTATTTTTAGCAGGTTTACATAACTTTGTATGTTGGCTTGCCATAAACAAGGTATTTAAAAAATGATTGATAAGTTTTCACTTATTTAGTTTGTGCGCCTACATTATCTCGTAATTTAGGATAGAATCTCCTACTGAAGCAGTAGATGACTTACGGTGGTTTAACTAAAGCCAATAACCAGTGTTTGGCTAATGGCCATTAGCAAAGGCCCTGGAGAATACAAGCGTGATGCGAGCCAACAATCTCCATGGACATTCTTCAGGATAACAGCATTTTGGTCACCGTGCCAACTGGCTGATGGTCATGGTGTCGCGCACAAGCTGATGTTGGGGCTGGAGAATGCCATCGCTATCGCTCACTATCGCTCTTTGTTTTGGCATCCAGGGACTCACCTGGGTAATGCGAGTGAAATGCTAGTCAAGCATAGACTGAATAAACAAATAGACAAACCCTCCAAGTCTCCCACAAGATTTATAAAGAACAGATTTGACACTTGAGCTGTGCTGGCTCTGGTGTGGCAATCTTTGTTGTGTCTACAAGTCCCGGCTATCCATAGCATTTGATAAATGTATGGCTTCATATCTTTTTAACTGATGAGTCATATAAACATTCAACCCACGTACAGTTGTCATTAACAGGAAAACTATGAATATTGTTTTTTTTGTACCACGTAACACATTTATTTCTCCTGTCAAGTCATTTTATCACGGGGGTCTGAAGGGGATTGACTCACTTTTGGAGTCAGCCTCTAGTGGCCAATCGAGGAACTGCAGGTTTTAGACATTCCACGATGGATTCATTTATCAGCACCGCAGGCTCCCGATTGTCCAGTTAGTCTGGCAGAGCCAGCCTTTCCTTGTCTGGGACACAGCGCTGGCTAACTGGGTCAGTACCCGCCTACTTTTTTGATTGGACGGCCAACTATGTAACTCAATGACCAAGTCGGACGTTAACCTTGCAATGAGGAAAACTAAACAACAGACTTACTGATTAAAATACATGTTTAAATTTTAATCAGTAAATAAACTAAAGCGCTTTCGTTGCACAGGAAATTACGGAGACATACTTGTGAGTGGCGGAATAGTAGTGCTGATGGACGGAAGAGGCTGAGACTAGATGTGGTCTCCTAGGTAACGTCGTGCTGATGGACGGAAGAGGCTGAGACTAGATGTGGT
>JAODTR010091328.1:0-13957 GCA_025399935.1 Amblyopsis rosae | reverse complement strand
GACCTTCGCTGCCACCCGTTTGACAGCGCACCCGACCCCTATGGTTCCTCCCACGAGTGGTGGGCCCATAGGATGAAAAGGAGGATGGTGCCACGTTGCTTCTTCGGGCTGTGCCCGGTTGGGCTCCACAAACATTGATTTAATATATGTATACATATGTATGCATAAGTGCCTGTTTGGTTTTTTATGTATTCATTATTCTCCTATCCTCTACTCTTTCTATTTTCTTTATAATGTAGCTAGCTGTATAAAATGATGATTTTCTTTCACAATGAAAGAAATTGCAAAATGTCAGCCTTTAATGAATTGATTGAGATGAAGTCACATAATATGTAATGTCACACGTCTAATTTAGCAATTTAGAGATGAATGGAGTCCCGAGTTAGCCACCTGCTGTTTTCAGCAAATTAAAGTACTTCAATTATTCTGAATAGATATAAAGGAGTGAAATCCTTTCATGCAATATGTTAACATTACTTTTGGCAGCAGGATACAATAATTCTATGAATAAATGAGAGAAAGACATCTCATATTGACTATATTGGCAATACAGTAAGTCTTTGTGGCATACTATAGCTATTCTTTGCTATACGTTATTTAAAAAGCAAGTTGCCGATCTATCAATTGAACAAAGACATACAATTATATTTTCAGCATTGGCTACAAAGCATGACTTAAATATTTTAAGCATTAAGCATAAAAGCATAAAAGGTGACAGCATGTGTTTAACTTTGCTATGGACCATGCCATGAAATGTTGGCATGAGATGTTGTTTCTCAAACAGCAGGAGGTGCTAAGTGATCTCAACCTTGTGTTGCAGCCAAGCACATACTGTATGTTGTGGCTGTCACATACCACCTGTGCTGTGCTGGCCAGGGAATCCTGCCACAGACATACAGAATAGGAGCAGGGCAGTTAGGTGAGCAATATAGCTGCACGCTCACACAGCTATCAGCCAAATCAAGTAATGCTCCTTGCACTAGACACAAACAATGGTTTTATTGTACATATATATGACTATTGTGCAAAATCCAACATTTAAGGATAGGCTTGCATGAGATGGAATTTGACAAACATTGACAACATATTTTTTTATTCGATTTTTAACTGGAAGAAAAGTACAATAATTAGAATTTTGATTAATTGATATGCAAATTAAACCTACTTAAGATGCAGTGTCCAACATATCAATAGTAACCATTACATTTATTTCAAAATATATAATTGTGTATGCACTGTAGAATACTGACTGATATTATTTATATTAATTTCAACCATAAAACCTTCAAATATGACTTTGTTTCAGGGATATGCTTTCTACAAAATGTATTTCATATTGTACAAAATGAAAGTAAACATATTGAATGCATTCATACTGTATATAGGAGATGGCACTTACTGATTAGCAAAAAACGTGTTTTCAATGATAACTAATGTTAATACTTTATACACAATCCAACGTACTCCTAATAACATTGCCATGTCTATTCACTAATACATTTTTTTAAATGTATATGGGTGAAAAACAATAAAATGCAATCAACAAAGATACATTATAATAACATATGCAAATATAATTTTCAGTAACATCTTATAACACTAAAATTAACACATTTAGTACATTATGTGTTGGTTCAAACAATGATCAGTGTTTGAACCAACACTAGCCCCACCTCTGTTCCTAATCACAGCAGGGCAATGGCTACTAGTTTGTACATAATTGACTTGAACTGAAACATAACAGTTGAACAAATTGATGTTTCGCAGATTGCTGTGGGAGTTATCGTGAGTATGTTTGTAAACAAGTGTCACTTGTGGATTTTAATTGTGGGTGTTAATCATAGCTTTTCTCACCACCTCAGTGTCTATCGTAAAGTCAGTGGCTAGGGCATACTAGTGAAACACTGGGGGTTTCCCACTTCAAGGATCTCCATCTGTTGTCAAATCTAATTAGCTTCAGCTGCACACAGGTGTGTTTATTTTTGATGGTGATGACATGCTTCTATTTGTACTGTAATGCACCACTGATGCTGAAAACAAAATCAACCACGCTGCACTGTCACGTCCACCTCTTACAGTACATTGACTAATGTGGTGTGTGCCCTTGACATGCTTGTCAAGGGCATCCAGGCCTAACAAACACACTTTCAAACTAACTGTCAACAGCATGTGTCTTCAGCATAAACAGGGCTTATCATTACATAGGAGTTGAATCTCCTTTTTTCAGGTTTTCCTGAGAAATGTTTTTTATCGACACATAACATGGGGAGAAAGTGTAATAATGTAAAACATTCTATGGCTACAATTTCCTTTTTCATTTGCTGTATCTACTCATGTGTCAGTCTTATTTAAAACATCAATAAGGCTTCATAATCAGAATCCAACCAAGACAATACAGTAATATATATAATATAAAAAAATTTCATATTTTCAGATGGATCAAACATGCAAGGTGTTTCTAATCAACATTTACAGTCTGTTACAATCAGTCAGTAAATTAGCATGGTAGCCACAGTCAACGTATTATTGTTTTAAAACTACACACACACACACACACACACACTCGTCACACGCACACCTATTTTCTATAATCTGAAAACTATTATCACAGCAATTATCTGCATTTGGACTAAGTATGTTGCCATTCTGTATTATCAAGCACGCTTCATATGGATGTGGTATGGTTATATTTCCTTTGATGATGTGGGATATTGCTTTGAAGCATATCTTGCTAAAACAAACACTTGAAGTAAGTGAGACACAATAAGGAGAGGACCCATTAGAACAGAACATGTTGGAATACTAATAGAGGATTTAGGGTAGAACAAAGGATGTCTTCACCACTTTGTTTGTGTTCCTATGGACAAAGGGCTGTGTAGATGTTCCATATTTTTTTGCAGCAGGCACAGAGAATGGTAAAATAGCCATATGCAAGGAAATATTTGGTGAATTTGACAAAAAGTGTATAACTATCTTACGATCACTTAATATACCTTTAAATGCCTCCAGACTCTTTTGTCAAGTCAGTTTTCAAGTCAGTTTATTTATATAGCACATTTAAAAACCGCCAATGCTGACCAAAGTGCTGTACACAACAATGCAATTAACAATTAATAAATATATAAAATAAAACAATAAACCACAATACACAACAAACAAGACAGCTTTAGCATAGTGTCCCAGAACTTACTCAAAAGCTAAAGAGTACATGTGTGTTTTTAGAAGAGATTTAAATGTCTCAGTGACATTTCAATCCCTCCAGGGACATATCCACGTCACAACAAAGCACTCAAGGACCTCTGATTTAAACACTGAAGAAGATTCTGGTATAGTCTCAAAACTGCCAAGGTCCTCCATTCACACATTACTGTACACGCTCACATTCATGCTGATCTGTTATTTCAGAAACGTTGCTTTCAGTTTTAAAAAAATCAATTCACTCCTTTATTCCAAGTGTTGGAATGAAGTATTTGAGTGACTCAACGGAGTGTTTAAGATTATTGAACGAAACAAAAAAAAATCCTGTTTAGAAATAATGCTATAGTTTAATGTAATGTAGAATTTGTGAAATACAGAGGTAGATGTTTTACAGTACTGTACAGTAAATTGTGTTTTTGATGACACCACACGAGTGTGTTTCTGTAGAACATTCAGAACATTCATCATAAAAATATACAAATATAAACATAATTCAAAATGCAAGATTATCTTGCAAGAATTTCCTTCACCCCTCCAGTAATTCCACAGCCACTTGGTGGCTCCTGACCCACACTTTGAAATCCACAGCTTGAAATGTTTCACGCCTTGCAGACTAGATCAGACGCCATGGCCCTGCGCCAGAGGTGCCTTTCTCCGGTGTCTGTTGAGATAGACTGAGGTCATGCCAGGTGTGGGTAAGTGCTCCTTCAGGCCATGTGTATAGGAGACAGCCTGCAACTCACCATTGGATATAACGTATCATCTACAGGTGCACAAGCATGCAATGTAGGCAACATTATGACTGCAGCTTTCCAATGTTGTGGTGGAACATGCCCTGTGGGCAGGAACACAATGGGATGGGTAAAATGACAAGTGTGGGAAGACCTGGTATGCATTTCAAGCAAGCAAATGGAGGGAAGAAAGGATTATAAATGTGTATTTGAAATAAAAGAATCTAGAGATTATTCTTGTTTTGTAGTTCTGGATTATTAAGGTTATATTACTAGGCTAAAGGTTATACAATGACTCAAATACAGTGTTTTTCAATGGTTAATCAGACAGTACTAAAATACTGCATATGTTCAGAAAATTTGAAAATGATTAAAACAGGCATTAACACGCCCAATAATAAGTAATTCAGTGGAAGAATGCGATTAGCTGTCTGATGGTTGCTTTCTCGTGACCACATAACAGTACTCTTCTAAGGCTTCAAAGACATGGCTATCTGTTATGTATCATGTGTAGGGGTATGTTACCTCCAGACACACTTTGATCATGAAGGGGTAAGGGCACAAGTAATGAGCTCTCTGTGCATGTTGTTAAGGCAGCCAAGTCCAAGGATTTATATTTCAACATCATGACAGCATAGATAATGCAGGCTATAGTGTGTAACAATATCTAAAAGAATAAAAGTAAATTATACCATACAATACAATGTGAAACTATTATATGTGATATGGTGCGGTCCATGCATACTATCAGAAAAGATACAATACATTCCAAATACAAAGTAAGGTTGGGAAGTAACCGATTACATGTAATCATTTAGCTGATTACAAAAAAGAAAACACTAATCCATTACAGTTACAAGCTAAAATAGTGGAATCAGATTACATGTATTTCTTTTATGATTACTTCTAGGACTACTTTCAAATTTAAAAGGGAAGTTTGCGTAAAACAATCAGCTGTTCTCTTAGTAAACTTTCATTAATGTCAACCAATAATTGAAATGAAGTCCTTCTTCAATTTGATATCCTGAGCAACATAAACGGTCACAAAAATATAAAGATTTGGTACGCCAATGCAGCAAATTACTTTGGACGGCATGTCAAAGAACAATGTTTAGGAGTGAAGTAATCTGATATCTGATAGTAATCAGATCATATGACTAAATAGGTAATCCAAAAATTACATTACTGATTATAACTTTTGTCTGGTAACTAGTAACTGTAACGGATTACATTTAAAAAGTAACCCTGGCAATACGATACAATCAAATTATACGAAGCAGCTGACTAGATTGGACTTGTGTTTGAGCTGCAGAAATGTGCTGGTTCACAAATTATAAGAATGTTAGCCTACTGTATGGATAATATACAGTACAGGCCTCATCAGACTAGTATACATAATATCTGTCTCTGCATATGTAAATGTACACTGACACATTTGTTCTATACGACAAGTCTGGCTATTTGCATTCTAAATCTGTAAATTAGTAGGCTACACTGCTTATAATACATATTGGGACTGACATTTATGATAGATTACTGCACTATAGCGTCTTGACAGAATTACTGTATGTATACAGTATATAAATACATTTGAGTGACAATGCTAATAGCTAATGAATACTGTATTTACGGCTCCACGTCCTGACAGTGCTGACATGCTTACAGTGGTCTGTGTATCAAGACATTCAAAACACGTTGCTTATGTAACATGGTGCTACTGAAAGTAAGAGGCTGAGACTATAGCCCACTGTGTCAGCTTTTAACACTCACCAACCAAACAGATTAGTATAACCCTTCATATAATGATGTTTAATGATCACAACCATTCTTTTTAATGACCTGCCTGCTTTATATTCAAGGAGTGATATGTTTTCACACCTGGGTGATTTTCAGTTTTGGCCAATCAGCAGGTGAAGTGGAGAAAAGTTGCTCAAAGTCACGCAAACAGTGGTTACCGAGAGTGAAGGGTCATTCATTAACAATAATTCCACACTTTCTTTAGCCAGTCTAAACTGGTTCCTGTATATACAAGAAGTTATTAATTTTGTGTGTTATTCAATTTCGATTGATACATCCCAAACTATTGTGACCATTCTTGAATTCAACACACTGTGTAAATCTACTTTATTTCCACAATTCAACATCACAATACTGGCAAGTAATAATGGAATCAAAGTGTTTTTCACATTAATATGAATATATTAATGTGACTGGGGTACAAAGAATGACTACCCTTTGTTTGTCTGTACATGTCTATACACAGTCCAGGAATGTGAGGAATGGTGAGGCCCTGACAAGCGAGGCCTTTGTCTCCGTTGGTCTCTCTCCTGCCCACCCTGTGGATTAGCCTCTTATCTGTTAAATGAGACAGTGCGGACGGATTCGGATAACAGGATTTTGGCATTGACACCATGCTTTGGGTACCGACGGCTCTGTTGTGCTGTGTGAGAGTTTAGCAAAGCCAAGCGACACAGACAGTCGTGGACCAGGCAGTGTACGAGACATTATAGAAGTATATTAGACACTGAAATTCACAGCACTTATAACGCTGTAGTTTCGTCATTGGCATAATGAGTGACATGATGTTGAGATTCACTTTGCCTCATATCACCTGAATGGCTTTTTAGCTGTGGTTCCCAGAACTGGCAACTCACTCAATCTGTCACCATGTGTAGCCAGGCAATCAACCGGGCTCAAATACATCCTGAAGCTCTGACTGGATTTCATCTGGCTTGTAGCTCCACTCACCCTGGGCTCAAATTGATAGGTAGTGTTAAGTGCACACCTGGGACACAGCACTGGGATCTGTGTTCCCTTACCATGTCCTGGGCCTTAGCCAGACGTTCAGCAGGAGTAAGCGCCATTGTACAGTCAGATCTACTGGTCAAAAACTGGAGCACATTCCTGAGCCGTTATGCAGGATAGTTAATAAATCTCCTGGTCTGTAGAGGAGAGAAACACAGACAGTGGATTATTTTCTAGACCAGAGGTGACCAGAGAAGTGAGACTTCAGGTTACACCATGCTATCACAGTGTGTATACATAGACACATTCATACTGTACATTGTGTAGAGGGAATGTGTGTGCTTATATGATCTACCATACTTACTCTTTGATCAGTGACTTGAACTGGGTAATAGTTGTGAAAATATTAATTAATATGACAGTATTCAAAGGGTTTGCAAAGACTAGTGAACATCTACAAAGGTTTGGATTCCCACTTTATCATCCGGTAATTACAATTTAAAATTGAGTTATGGGTCTTTCAAATAACCGCTAAAAAGTTGCAGTGCACATTATGGGTTATGGCCTATTTAGTTACTCCTATGCCTGATTAGATTTGTATATTTCACAGGGGTCAACCAGTGGCCATTCCCTTAGATTATTTGCATACGCCTCCTTGACGTATTCCAGAATCATCAATGCCGCCTGCCTCTCATAACAAAAACTATTATCCAAGTTGCAGAGGCCATTAGGGGGTTTTCTTCAGACTTCCATTTAACATGATTGGATATACAGAGGGCTCCTGGAGAGCCTTGTGTTTACACTGTAATGGAGAAGCTTGTATTTCTGCTGGTCTAATGTACAGGACTGCTAATGACCAATACCCTGTAATTGCTTTTCAGTCTCTGATGGTGTATTAATTGCAGTGTAATTTGCAAATGATCAACTAACTTGCTTCAGTATGACCTGGATGAGTTTCATTTAAACATAGATAAATGCAAATGTGACAAGTAAGTCCTTCTGGTGTTATATTCAGACAAAGCTGCCATTTGTTAAAGTGATTAAAAATCCATCCATTTGTTATATCTCATAGTGTGTCTGTGTCTGCTCCTGTCAGCTAAAAAATAAGGACCAGCATTAGCAGAAACTGAGTCTAAAAATGAGACCTAATACAGGTAATGGTGCATATGCATACTGTATCATCATAAGACAACAGTATAAGCATACATGGGAGCTGGAGGGGAAGGAACAGTTTGGAGTTTCTGCCCCTATACACACGTTTTAAAAGTAATTCAGGACACATACCAAGGAGTACATTTAAGAAGTGTTCAAATGTGAGGGTGACCAATGCAAATGTCAACCTACAGTATGCCTTGTATCTTTTACCTTGCATGCCAATGCACCGATGCACATGACAAATAGGAAGGCTTTGATGTTATTAGTTTAAGACAATTAGGTTTACTTTGAATAATATACCCCTTGGGGAAACGGGGGGCTCGTGTTCACTGAGCTTCACTGCCTAACATGCCCCCGCTCCCCTTTCCCCGCAGTGCAACAGCCCATTCCAGCTAACCCTTCAAATAAGTCACTTGAAAGAAAATGTGAGGAGTCAGCTGATTCTTAATCCGCTCACACATCAGGAGTCATATTGATATGTGCAATCACATGGATGCCCTAGCCTAGCAGGTGTTTGTGTGTATATATATGTGTGTGTGTGCTTGCATGCAACATGTTTTAATGAATAATCCCCATGTAAAACGTGGCTCAGAGTAAATAACTTACTGTAAGGAATTGAAAATAATTGCAAAATGCTGTACAAATTAATATGAATTAGACATTAGAAACAACTGCTATAGAATAAACTATTTACAGACATATTTAAACATTTTTAAATGTACATATTTGATGGATTTGTCAAATCCACATACATACACTAGCCTATTGGACAGTTTGTTAACTGACATTTGTATTGAAATATTTAGTATAATATATAGTATTATGTGCATATGGTTATGCTGAATGCATGGGTGAACTGTCAGACATTTAGCTAATTGACAGCCAAATGTTACAGACAAGCTCTATTTCTCTGTCTTAAAAATATCCTTAAAATTCTATACCATTAGCCTCTTATGGCCCTTTTGTCATTGCCATACATATCATTTTATAAAAAGTTTGTATTTGTGTGCACCTCGTAATATCAATGTATGAGGATAATTTCATTTGATTTTATGGCACCACAGATATGATACTCCTACAGTACTTACTGTTGTCAGGCCTAGATAATGAAGACATTGTGCCAATCGTTAGAAAAGTAAATAAGTGTAAAAATGTCTGCTGTCAATGTCTTTTGCACTGTGTTGTGAAATAATGTCAATGCTTTCTAATTTTGAGTGAATGAGTGTTCTGAATGTCATAGCTTTTAGACTGAGAAATGTGTTTCCTTTTCCCCTTTAAGTGTTGTTATAAGTAGGGCTTATATTTGTTATATTAATCTATGGTAGCCTATGAAAATATTTACAAAAGAAAATCTTCTGTATGCAACATCTATTGTTCAGCACCCAGCTATTAATAAATAGGCTATAACATTTGGACTAAATAATTAGAATAATGTAAACCACAAAGAATGTATTGAATGTTGTGTGTGTGATGAATAGCAGCTACTGTATATGTAGACCTACATACAGTAGCTTCTAAAAATTGAGAAAAGAATTAGATCCTAGGGGTAATTCCCATGGAACTGAAGAAAGAGGAAGCTTTTTTGGGTTTGTTCATGCTTGTTGAAACCTGATTTTTGAGAAACATTTACAAAACTTAGATCTTGCACTAGGCGATAATAGTTTTTTAATGGACTTTTGAAATGGCATAAGCTTATGCAGTCACTGCATGCATGTCCAAATATATGTACTATTATGTCAAATAACAACCTCATTAGGTTACAGTATCCTAGGTTGCCTACAGTATATCAGCCTATGTCATTGAAAAAGAATCACAACACAATGGAGTGGATATTGATATGTCTTGGCAGCCATTTGTTCATGAGGTTATCAGAATTATCTGACTGTATAGGGACAATAAGGTCTCTCTAAGAAAACAAAGAGATATGGTCTTGAAGGCTTAGGAATTCTTGTAAACTCATTGTGTTTGCAAGTATAACTGGCCTATTGGCATATTGTAGGCTATCACATCTCTTTAAACATGATAGCCATGTGTGATTGCTTTTAGGCTAAATAATTACATGAGCCATTATGGTCCAGGGATATAGCCTACCTAGCCTATCTATAAAATATTGAAATGTATCAGACGTTTTCAAATCTAGGCTACTCAGCATATGGTTATTCTAGCAATTACTGGCATAAAAATACAGTACCTTAGTAAGGCTGGCTGTTACCTTACCTATTTAGTGATTACGTTTTAACCATCTAAAGATTAAGAAACAGCTTCCCCCTTAGAGTAAGGATACACACATTTGTAATTTCACCTGCATGTTTCAAAATAGAGGCGGAGTTACCAGCACTGAAGATAAGCCTCAACCTGTAGACCTGAGAAAAAGGCACAGAGGCAGTAGGGAGGAGTATCTACGGCATAATTACACTATCAATTGAATAACTGACCCAAAACTCATAAATGTGCTTTATTTCTGTACTGGCAATGGCATGGTTTTTATCTGGTAGATAGCTGTGTATATATTTGGGGTGGCGAGAGAAAGACCGTGTTTAATGGACATTTGGAAGTCGCCGCAGATTTCTTCTGGGAGAAGAGGAGACATTACGGCGCGATTTAGCTAACGTTGGCTAGCTAACAAGGTCAGTTTGTTGTCTTCAGTCCGCTCCTATTAGGTAGTGTTTCCCCTAGCATATCATCTTCCTCGCCTACGTATGTTATATACGAAATGTGAATTGGTTCTCATCCACTGCTGTGGGGTGGACTCACTTTTTTTTAAATTCACTAAAAAACAAATATACTCTGTTTTGGCGTTAGCTTGTTGGGTATCTCGGACGCAAGGTGGCTGTGCGCCCATTCATTCTGCTTGGGTTTTGTTTTGGATGTTTTTAATGGCTGGAGCGAAACACATTTGTTATTGGATGTCAAATAATAAATACAAATACGATCTAGCACACCTGTTATGCGGATAATCGTTCAATTTTAGTTACATTGTCTTGCCGAAATAGTTTCCCCCGCCGATATTGCCCCTTAAATGTGGACGGAGTTGCCACTCTGCCAGAATTATTATATTATTATAGCATTTGGATATGAATGTAATATGCCTTATGTGTGTATTGCACAATTTCCTATATGACGATAACATATTAGGTCTTAATGTCAGTTAGTTTAGGTAACACTGATTTATTGTGCCCACAGATTGTTTATGTAAAGTATGCTACTAACAGTCTAAGCGTTTTCGGCGGGGGGAATAATTTCGGGACGACACGCCTGCTGCTAGCAGTGGCAGCAGCCTGCTGCTATGTAACGCCTAGAGTAGAACAGGTGCATCTTCCAACCAGCGATCGGACAGATGTAGCACTGTAGTGCTAGAAAATAATCGGGTTTGTTTTTTCGTCATATACATTTGAGTCGCTATCAATATCGTGCCATACGATTTTGCAAACTAGAAGATAAAAAGAAAAAGATTGCCTGGTGACTGTTTTGCAGGTGGTCTGTGAAAGGCCTCGTCTCAACCAAGATCAGGCCCATGAAACAGCGTTATGTGTACCGGTACGTTATGTATTGTCGGCAAGCCAGCTAACTTATGATATTCTTTAATATTACCCAATTAGCATACAAAGCAAAACTACATTTGTATTAAAATCGTGATGTTATTGATTCGTTGAGGATGCAGAGGACGAGACCATAATGCAATTTGTGTTTCGCGAACTAAATAACTCATAATGTAATGCAATATTAACTCTGAATAGTACATTGCGAATATTCTCATATCGGACAATTCTGTTTGATGTTTATTTAGATCTGAAAGTACATTATTATGGAAACTATAGACTATAGTTCGATTAGTATGATAACTTTACGTTGCCACATAGACTCCCGCAGACTTGCTGAACCATTTCATTTAAACTTTTAAGACTATGTGTTTTTGACGATGCGATTTAATTTAGCAAAGACGCAGAATTTTCCACTTCCATCAGTGATTTATGACAGCACGTTTCTATAATGCAAAGCAAGTTAATTATAGAAGGTAAACATACCGAATTTAGATGTTCCAGACAGGATTTGGTTATTTGTCTATTGTCAGGTATTGGATTGCTTTTTTTTAGCAGTGTTTAGTGAAGGCAAGCGACTCTTGTGGATATGTTTGTTATTCAGATCATGTGCTATCTAGAGTCTGCTGGATGTGGTATGTCAATTCAGTTGGCCCCTGAATGCCACTGTGGATTTGAGCCCTAACTATATTTGATGATAGATGAAGTATTTACCCATGTAAAACTTCAGACAGAATTGATATTGTGGCTATGAACTGGTAATCCAACTAGATATGGGCATCAGGCCCATCAGTGACAAACATGATCAATTGTAAGTCTCCATGTGCATTTTAAAATGTTCACCTTACAAGTACTAGTAGGAAAATGGTATGCAGTTTTATTATACCCAGTTTAAATATGATACAGTTTATTAATTTTCTCTGTAAGTCCATTGGAAAATGCTGACATTGGTTTAGTTTTGCGCAATGGTCTTTAATATAATATTTCCATATTCAGTTATAAATGCTTTGTAGTCAAACTGAAAAGCTACAGTATTGTAAGGGAATGTGTCCTAATAATGACAATAGGGTGACAGTGATATTAAAGGTCAATTTACATGCCCCAGAGTTTGGTTAAAGTTTAACTGTGCATGCTGCCATTTTTGCAAAGGAGTTGGTATTCTTTACTCATATCTATTGATGAATAGCCTAGTTGTAATTACGTTACAATGACTGTCATTTCTTGCTGTTCATTAGACTTTAATATAATGGAAATCATATAAATTATAGTGAAAAGAAATGCATATTTATTTCACATATTTTGTTCAACTACTAGCATTTTTTTTTTTTCCAAAGACATTTGCAAAGTACCTTAATGTACACTGCTTGTACTTTTAGGCATACATTTGAACTACAATATATAATAATGGTTGGCTATGGCAGAACTGAGATTCAAAGATATTACAGTACATCTGTGGACGCTGAATGTGGCTTATTGTTGAAATATTCTTGTTAATTTTGCAAAATGCCAACAAAATCAACCAAACTTTAGAGTGGGCTTGGTAGACTGGTTTAGGCTGCTTTTACATGCCTGTGCCTGTGATTGCAGCTTACTGCTGCCGTCAAATAATGTTCTCATCAAAGATTCGTTCAAAGTTTGAGACCTGACATTAACTATAATTATAGCTTGTGTATTCTGTTACTTTTAGTTCATAAACAATAGCTGTGAAGATAAATACAGTTTACTGGCTTGCATGTGATGGGGGTGCCCCTCACCCCAAATAGATATCCCCAGACCAGTAAGCATGGTGGACGTGAGAAACCAGCATCAGCTGTAACTAACTTATTAGCTACATTTTGTGATGTGTGAATATGTTTTCCGTAGTTATTGGTTCTTGTGGATGCCTGCCTCTAAAACAGTGTAGCTTAGTGTTTACTGTATAACATCACATGCTCTTCTCTGGAGAGCTTACGTTCAGCACATGTTGGTGTCTATTTACCCAGGTTGGATAAAGTAAACTGTATTGTTAACATTCATACTTCAACTTTGTCTTATTATTAACAAAATACTTTATTTTTCCAATAAATCATCATTTGCTTGTTTGAATGCATGATTTCAACGTAGAGTAGGTCTTTTTTTGATAATATTAGTACAGCCTTGTTTTATATATTGTGTTCCATCTAGGGCTGGTCGATATCCTAAAAATCAAGTTTCGATTATTTTCAGTATGATGGACGATAATGATCTTAATCAATTTTATTCTCTGCATTAAATATTATTCAGTTATGCTTATTAAATCTGTATGTCAAACTTAAGGCTATAGGCCTATGCACTATGTGCAAAATTAACAAATAACTTAATTTAAACCAAATAAAGCTGGTATGCAGTGATTGGAGAAACACATATACATGTGGTTCTATAGTATGATAGGAGAAATATGCAGACAATACTAGCCTACATATTCTACAATAGGTGTAACTAGCATATACAGTGAATTGCAATACCACAGCCTAATAATGGGTATACAATAATCTAACTATCCATCCATCCATCCATCTTCATCCGCTTATCCGGAGTCGGGTCGCGGGGGCAGCAGCTTCAGCAAGGGAC
>JAODTR010091317.1:0-13957 GCA_025399935.1 Amblyopsis rosae | reverse complement strand
GCACAGTGGCCTGCTCACAGCAGTCACACCACCAGACAAACACACATTCAACCAATACAGTATACAATATAACCTTCAAATACACACACACAGCACACACTCTAGAGACCACAAGCAGCCGCGCACAAGAGCTGAAACAATGTGGCTTATATGCAGGATGCACCAGCTGCAACCACTGACGAGCAGACAGCAATCAGCACCAGACTTCACCCATCAGCTGCAACCAGCGGTCTGGACTCATACCTGCAGCAAAGAAAAAAAGAACACACACAAACAAACAGCGCGACACAGCACTGGGGACGTAACAGTTACACCCATCAAGCCCTATTTCCCCAAAGCAAAAGGCTTGTGTATGAGACATGTCATGCAGGCCGGAATTAAATACACGGTACTGTAGCCTACTGGCAACAGGCTGAAACAATGTCTACATTTAACATTTAGAGCAAAGCAGATACAACATTCTAATTTTCTCCCAATATAAAAATGTAAAAAAAAGAAAAACAAAACATTTTAAAAACAGGAAGGCACATTTTCAGAACCTGGTCAAAGCATTGGCGGCCAGTCATCTCTGGGCCTAATGTGCTAATGAAGCGAGTGCAATGGCGTTAAACAAGTTTGCTATTCATCTCTTCTGGGTGGCTTGTTGACGGGCACAACGGGAGGCCTGCCGCGTTCATCGTATGGCGCGTCGTAGCGGTCTTCATCGTAGCGGCGGTCTCGGCGGTCATCATCATAACGACGGTATTCGCGACGACGGTCATCGCGGCGATCATCGCGATGATGATCGTCACGCCCTTCAGCTTCGTAGCGCTCATGGCGGTCGGAGTAGTCGCTGCGACGGTCATCGTGGCGGTCATCGTCATAGTCGCTGTGGGGCCCAGCTGGGGCCCTCACACTGTGGTCATCATATTCACCGTGTACCTCTGGCTGGTCCTTGTAGTGAGGCTCTCCATTTTCCCTGCTCTCCTTGTTCCTGAGGTGCTCCTCCTCCTCTTCCTCTGGAACCCTGGGAATTAAAAACAGCCATATATGAGAACATGGCCAGGCTGCTGCTGCTCAACGTGGCTAAAGGCTTGCCAGGCCGCTGCTGCTCAGCGTGGCTAAAGGCTTGCCAGGCCGCTGCTGCTCAGCGTGGCTAAAGGCTTGCCAGGCTACGGTGCATTGAACACTGGAAAAAACATTTGCAACGGCACCCTTTAGCAGGCGCGCTTGTAGGCAAGTCCACACTAGTCAGTGAGCCTGCCCTTACTGCAGTTATATGTATAGCTCAATAAGGTCTGCTGTGTGTTTATGTGGGCCTTCCCACATGTGTGTAACATAATGTACATTATTGAGCATTTAGTGGGTTTACATCTGTCCATGCAAATGTGTGTCAGTGAGTAAGAGTACCCCATTTCATATTCTTCCTCTTTGCCTTTCTTCTTGCGGCAACAGCAACAATAGATGATGACAATGAGTGCAATTACAGCTGCCAGAACTCCACCTATGATGGCAGCAGTGGAGCCCATCTTAATAGAAGCTACAGGGAAAAGGACAGGATTCAGATTATAACTTCAGTTTTTTCATAAAGGGAACTTAAAAAAAAAAAAAAAGCTTTTGCAGAAATTGCAGAAGCTTTGAACAGAACAGATTTCTTACAGGGCATGACAGTGAGAGTGATGTTGCAATTGGCAGAGCGGATCTTGTTACTGGATGTGCAGTAGAAATATCCAGATGTGTCTTTGGAGATGTTGTACAGAGACAGAACTCCCCCTACTGAAAATCAATGATAATTTTCATTGGACATATACAAATACATTATGCATTCCCAAACACGCATAAGTAAATAGTGCAATTGAAATAATAGTAACTGATACTGTACATACCATCAGTGGTCTTTGGGTCTAGTACTCGAGGCTGGTTTGAGACATCTCGACTTGTCCACTTATATGTTGGAGTTGGAGAACCCTCGCTAGAAAGACAAGTCAGGGTGATATCCTGGCCATACTCTGCTGTCCCCACGATGCTACAGATAGGTATGGATGGAGCCACTGCCAATAAGTAAAGTTCAAGGTCAAACCACTTCTGTGATGAAAAGTCTACATTACATTTTAAGTTAAAATTTTGTCAGGCAATGAATCATGTTACACTTGGAACATATCGTAATGGATTTCTATTGTAGCGAGATTGACAGGCAGAGAGACCTGTATCCATTTACCTAGCACCACCAAATGTGTTGTGTCAAACGTCTTGCCCACATTATCTTTCGGAATCTGGAGACGACAATCAAACGTCCTATTTTGCGCCAGTGTGACAGAGGTGAGAATGAGATTGGCCTTCCCACTTAGGACATTAATGTCAGGGGATGCTATGCCTGCATAGTCAGGTGAGATGTCTAACGACACAGGATTTGAATAGTAGGAAAGGATTGGAACCTGTTCAGCAACAAAGACAACAAGAGATTTGAAATGGTAAGACAAACTGATGAAAGAAAGTGTAATTATTAGACAGCCAGAAATAAGTTTAGGTTGCATAACTGACCTCTGCATCATCAACGGTGTTTCCCAGGACCGACCAAGTGATGATCACTAAATTATTGACAGGATTCTTGGGCTGAAAGTTGCATGGCAGTGTGACATTGTCACCTCTTGCAACCTCATACACAGAAGCAGGGATATCAACATTGATGCCCCACACACATGTCGATGCTGAATACAAAAGTGTTAACAATGTATTAAAGAACTAGCACGTAGTCACTCATGACAGAACCGACTATACAGGCTAAACACACAATGGATGTTGGCGGTCAAACTTTCCACTAAACATGGTGAAACCTTACATTAGGCTACCTTAGTCTCGCTGGGCCAGTGGTTCTTATAACCTGACTGGATTTCAGATTGGATCAAAGATTGAAAATGGCTGTTCAAAAGAAGAAAAGTGTTCTGAAAATCCTTTAGATCATGTAATCCAATCTTGATTTTGATCTGGAGCAAACCAACCTTCAGTATATGTTGATCAAAACATTTTAGTGCCATTGTTCTGACCCCAGCAGGGCAGATTCAGTATCAAAATGTCTTTAACAAAATAAACGTTATAATTGGTCAAATAATGTAGTATCACACACTTTTTTTCCAAATTGATAAATTGTTAGTGATATAATAAATCAAGTATACAATGGACTGCATACGGAAACTAGCTTTGGGCTAAATCTGGTCAAATCTCTTCTCTTCTTTGAGGTTAATGTAATTTGTACATGTCTCTTTTTCAAATAGAATTTAAAAAAATCTGTTCATACTACAGTAAACTAAAAAATAACCATTGTCCTCATAAAATCTTAAATTTCTTTTTTGGTGATCCAGTTAATGCTGATTTGAAATAGGATACAATAGTAACATTGTTTACCAAATACAGATCATTACCAAAGCCAGGTAATTCTGATTAAGATTTATTATGGTCCCCTCATTTTACATTTAGGGCAGCAGCTTTAGTAGGACTTTGTCAATAGATGATCATATCATACTCATACCTATAAGCAAACCATATTTTAGAATAATGAAAGAATCAACAGTACAGGGCTAACAGACATCACCAAAAAAAATATAATTCAAACCTAAAGAAACTTGCGAATAGGTTAACAGTAAAGTCAGACATTTATAAGAACAGGGAGATTTGTATTATCATCATGATCATCAGGTAAAATCTCAAACGTGTGGTTATTTGTTTATGTAGGCCTATTGTATCCTAGTTCCTGTAAATAAAAAGTGTTACATAAAAATATATAAGTGAAAGGATGTTAGAATAAATAAAAACACTATTTGTTTGTACAGTTGACGTCGAGCAAGGAAACAGGTGTGGCAGCCTTCAGTCGAAACCGAGTAAAATGCATACAAAATAGAAGACAATAACTTACCAAAACACTGTAGAACAAATAAAAGTATTATATTCGCCATAACCACAACGGTTTGTTCGCAATTTGTGACTTTATTAACGATGCGTCGGTATTTCTACACAGAGGAAAAACATACGATAATCATTTCCTTTTATCTGCTGCACTAATGAGCCGCTGGGGCAGGGCGCTGTTGTAAAGTCAAGAGTGACACTGCTTCCAGCCAATGGCAGCATAATATATGGAATTCTTATTCCTTCCCAGTGTACAGGTTTTAACTTGTGGAACTCCCTGTTCACTTAACGCAAGCTTTGTCCAACATGAGTTTTAAATGTAGCAATGTTAAAATAGCCTATTTCTTTCAAGAAAGATCTAATCAGCTGCATTATTTAATAAGCGGGGAAATCAGAAGAAAACATTAATTTAGTAGCCTTAGTGTCATTTATCGTCTAGTTATTAGCCTACGATTTCATGTTTTATATGATAAAAGCGAAAACATGGACAAATTATAGCACAAACACTGAACCAAACCATTGTATGTAGGCCTATATGTAGTATACACATATCTGCTGTAGGCTGTGCTGTAAAAAAAAAAAGAGTGGTTTATTCCAGTTAGACTGGATTGGCAAGAAGTCACACACAAACTATCTCCCTCTGCGCACACACGCAAAAAGAGGAAAACTAGAATCCTTGGTCATGTTTTACAGGAGCGCCACCCTAATTCCGTACGGAAGAGGATTAGGGCCACATATGAAAAATGTATTCTGCGATTAAAATAAAAATTCTGATATTAAAGTCAGAATCCTGGGAATATGTTTATAATCCTGGGAATAAAATCTGAATTCTGAGAGTAAAGTTAGAATTGTGAGATTAGAATTGTGAGAATAAAGTCAGAAACTCTAATACATTTTTCACGTGGCCCTCATATTATGAAAGCCTATGGCAGCCCGTATCCGCCACATAAAAAAAGAAAAAAAGTTGTGACTTGTAATTGGGACTTAATCTACTTTTTTTCCTCAGACTAAAGAGTTTATTTCTTGTAATTACGTATTTTTATCTCAGAATTCAGACTTTTTTTCTCTTAGAATTCGTACTTTATTTTTCATAATTACCTTTTTTGTCTCAGAGTTCAGACTTTTTTTCTCAGAATTCAGACTTTATTTCTTGTAATTACAACATTCTGACTTTGTTTTTGCAAAACAGGCAGCGTCACAGCCTATTCCTCTTCCTCATACAGTGCCTGGCCAAGAACAAGAATCAGTATAAAGATTTATAGTCAACTAGACTAGCCAGCTCATTGGTGTCAGTGGGAGCTCTCAGTTGTGTTGGGTGCATTGGTTGGGTGGGGGGGCCTGATGGACGGGAATGGAGTAGATAGGCAATAAGAAAGAGAGTGTCACATCCTTTGCGTGATAATTAGATGACATTACTGGTTTAATAAATAAATGTTCTTAATATGTTCATAAAGCAATTATCAGGGGAAATAGTGTATGTGGCAATGCAAGTAAGTGTGGCTATCATTAATGTATGTTGTAAAATGTAAAGCTTTCTGCCATTATAACAGAATGTAGCTTGCTTACAATAACTGGGGTATAACGCATTCAGCTATAACAAACTTACTGATTGTACACTAAGTATTTTTGGATATAAGCATCTTCTAAATAATGTAGAAAGACTACTATAACCGAACATACATGGAGGTGAATCGAAATGCACCATGCACCAGAGAAGTCCAACTAAATTAGTTTCGGAATAATGGGTTCACATAGACACACATGGGACCGCTAGCTTCAGCGCCCCTAGTGGTAGTAACCAGAAACGGCAGTGGTCCATTTATGTGACCATGGTCATTGGAAAGACCACTGATCTGGCTACAGCTTTATACTGTATTTTCACTTTATGCTTTATATTTTCACATTTGGTTATCTAATACAATTCTTGGCAATAAGTTACATTGGTCTACCATTAGTAGAACTATATAGGTTTATTTAACAATGGTTATTTAGTTAAGTGCATGTAAACAAAGTGGCTTTTTTATTTTGCAATACTTAATTTGTTATATAAATTGTAATTCTTATACATATTCTAAATGAATGTATTCAATATAGTAAATATTGGCTATGGCTACAGTTAAAAAAGAGAGAGTGTTTAGCTGTATAGCTAATTCAAATGAATAAATAATTGGATTTGACTCAGGTGTGTTGGAGCAGGAAGGTGATGTATTTCATGATTATCCCTGATGACATGTAGCTGCCATTATCCTAACAATATTGGTTGCTATGACAACTGGTGTATGATGTCTTCTAGATTGATGTACATTGGTGCATTGAGGCCATTTGCTGCAAATGTAAATTCATTTATTTTGTACAGTATGCAAGGTACCTAAATCTACATTAAATTTTTTTCTTCTGTTCTATGTATGTTGATTTTAAAATATATTTTATACAGCTTTTTATTGTACTGAAATAGTATTTGAAATACACTAAAAATAGGCTATTGTCTCATAAAAAAATAAATTCCAATATAAGTTCCAATAAGTTCCAATATATATATATATATATATATATATATATATATATATATATTGTACCAATGTCTCTTGGAGTATACAAATAATAACTTGCTAATTAACTGTTTTACTATTTAAAGTGATCAAAGAACACATATATGCAATTTATACTCTCATAATACAGCATACATGTATTTTAATTGTACTTTAAAGTAATACATTTCAATAAATATACTTAGCATATTTTATTGAAGTAGATTGAAGAAAAGCACAACTTGAGTATATTTATTTTTCACCTGGGGGTCTCATAGTGCTGAAGCCCCTCGACTCCTCCCCACTCCCCCCTTCAACACACACACACACACACACACACACACACACACACACACGCGCGCGCACACACGCACACACACACACACACACACACACAGACACGCGCGCGCAAACAGCACATAATATGAACTTTTATGCACAGTTTCACAACATAAAAACAAATGTGGACTTTCTTTAAGAAACATCAGGTGTAGTGTAGGCTGTGAAGTGAAGACAACCTAAAATAAACGGTTATAGGCTATGAACGAAGGAGGGTCTGTATCCAGTAAATATAGCCCGTGACAACCTAGCGCACAGATCGCCAGAGACAATGTGGTATACAGGTGTCGCCATCGCCGCACTTTACAGTGTCATTATCACACTGGGACTAATCGGTAACATAACTCTCATAAAAACGTTTTGTTCTGCAAAATCAATCCGGAACGTCCCGAACCTTTTCATGTCGAGCCTGGCGCTTGGAGACGTGTTGTTACTGGTCACCTGCGCGCCCGTGGATGCCAGTCGTTTTCTATCAGAAGAATGGCTGTTCGGTAGAGTCGGCTGTAAAGTCATCCCATTCATTCAACTGACTTCGGTTGGGGTGTCTGTGTTTACTCTGACTGCGTTGTCTGCTGATAGGTAAGTGTCTGCAAACGAAAGAGGGTTACATCAGCCTACAGTAAAACATTTATGAACTAATAAGGAGTTAATGGTGATTGGACATTGTGTGCTATCATATGTGTGATCAAGGTGTGTTTTATGTGCAATATAACCTAATATAGCCTGCTCGGGAAATACGTTTTTAAATTTTTCCAATATTTCTTAAGTTTTCACCTAATAGGTTTTAACATATGGGCCTATACCCAAGCTTGTATTCTAATATGCAGGCTATTAGCCTACTCTTGCCTATCAATGATCTGTGTTATTATTGTTATATTTGACAAAGATAACAGTTCACTATTACTCAATATACATGATCATACTAAATTGTCTTACTTTAAAGTGGAAGGTATATTTTGTATTATGTCACACTATTGTGACACTAAAATAGTCTGTCCATCCATGATCAACACACACCAAACATGTTTGGATCCCAGTTGAGGCTCTTGTTAATAGGCTGGGCCTTATTTATAACACTCAATAATTATCTTCAAAATGTAATTGACAGCTCAGTTGTACCATGGCCAGTGAACATACCTTCACCTTTGTGGGATGTATATCGTTTTTGGGTGGACAGGAATGGAGTACCACTACTACTACTGTCATTACTTTATATTGTCGAACAAGTTGCCTAGCAACAGTTGCAATAGTTTACTCATGTGACTCCAAATTACAAAGAAACCACCTGATATAAATAAATAAATAAATTTAATTTAAATGATTAATAGCTAGCCTTTATGTACAGTAGAAGTAGAGTACATTAATAAAACATATATTTAAAAAAATCAGTAAAGTGTATTTTAAACACTGTAACATTGCAATATTAACTTACATTATGAGAACACAGGCAGGCCTATAGGAATTGAAATAAAGGTAAAATTAAATCATAAACGTCTGCAGCAGTGGAGTTTTTTTAAATGTATTTTCTATTTATTTTATGTATTTGGATATTTTAAATGTAACATTTATTTAGCCAGCAAGTCCCTTGAGATTAAAAATATTTTTTTTAAGGGATACATGGACAAGATAGCTCACTGTTACAAAGTTAAAACAGACTAGGGACAACATTACTTTACATTACAATATTCATAGGAATAGCAATTACTCCTCAATTACAGTTTTTACTCAAAGCTTTGAACTCTCACAGGAAGACATTTTAAAGCTGTAGTGTACATGATTATTCCATGACCACAGCGCAGAATAGGAAAAAGCTGCTCTACCAAGCTCTGAACAAATCCTCTGTACCTATCAGAGCAGTCATCCAAACAAAAACAAAAATTATAATAACTGTTGAATTAGTTGTGGAAGCAACCTGGTATTTATTTGTATGGCATCTAATTCGTTTTAGAGAAAATTGATCAAATTCACTGCTCTCTCTTGGCACTTTGCATTTTGGGGTCAATTATGTTACAATGACCTGACATAATACTAGCTTGATTTAGGCCATTACTGATCTGGATCGTAAGGTATCTGAAGAATTTTAGAAGAATTAAAAAATGTAATGTACACAGTTTAAGGGTAATTGTAGTTGTAAGGATTTGTCTATGAGACCAAATGTAAAATTTTGTGCTCTCCATCCCTTTCGAGTCAAATTTTCAGTCAGACTTCATTGCCTGTAATTATTGTCTTGCTTTAATACAACATCTACAGAAAACATTGCATCACATATAATTGCAGCACAATATGCCTCTATCTAAATTTGTCTCTCTCAGCAAGCCTTTCTTTAACTTTTATGTCAGGTACAGGGCCATAGTGAAACCTCTTGACATCCAGACATCCACCACTACCAACATTGTCCTGCGGGCGGCGCTAATCTGGCTGCTCTCTTTGATCTTGGCTGTTCCTGAAGCCATCTTCTCAGACCTCCACACGTTCAACATTAGTTCTTCAAATGAGACCTTTGTTACTTGTGCACCCTACCCCCACGGAGGGGAACTGCATCCTAAGATTCACTCCATGGCTTCATTCCTAATTTTCTATGTTGTTCCCCTGCTGGTCATATCAGTGTATTACATCATTATTGCTTGCAGCTTGTTCAAAAGCGCCTCTAGCCTACCTGTGGAAGGGAATGTGCACGCCAAGCGACAGGTTAGTGAAAATACACACACACACACACACATATAGTATAGATACTTTATATAGTGCAAATTAATGTATTGTTATAATGTAAATGTAAAAAAAATGAAGATCTTTAATTCATATGAATTGTTTCTTATCTGTGCATCAACAGGTTAAGTCAAGAAAGCGCTTGGCCAAAACAGTGCTGGTGTTTGTGGGCTTATTTGCAGTGTGTTGGCTGCCTAGCCACGTTATCTATTTGTACCGCTCTTACCACTACTCTCAGGTAAAACATAGTTACAGTATTATTCTCTGTATGGGATTTGGCATTTCTATAGTGCCCTCTCTTCATTATTACATTACAGTTAAACACCCCATATGTTTCTCAAGAAACTGCACTATATCTTACTGCGATTGCTGTAGGTGGACACGTCGCTGGTTCACTTTGTGTGCAGCATTCTGGCTCGTATCCTGGCGTTCACCAACTCCTGCCTAAACCCCTTTGCTCTGTACCTGCTCAGCAAGAGCTTCCAGAAGCAGTTCAATGAGCAGCTGTGTTGCTGCTGCCGTACGATGCCGAGGTGCTCCACACAGAACCACCCCGTGGGGTACACTGTGCACATGACGTCCATTCGGAGCACACGCCACTCTAACGCCAGCCTGAATGGGCGGCAGCTGCATCGGGAGGATCGTATGTAGCAGTTGTGTACAGTAGCCTATCTTTCAACATGTACTATACAGAAAGTATATGATATGAAGTAAGTGATCTGAATAAGGTTTTGTCATATGCAGACTCAGAGTATAATACATGGGTGTGTGTGCATTTGATAATATTTCTGTAGGTTTGTGTGCCATATATTTGCTGTGAGGCGCAAGTTAAGAGGTGCATAGAGTTTCAATATTGTGTTCTTAGCTTATAAAGCAGCAGTGGTGATATGTCTGGCAGTATACAGAACATTCAGATTGGTTAGCCCAAAAGTTACACCTGCTAAATTCTAGACTTGTTTGATCTTTTTGCTCTTCATTAAAATGCCATGCTGACTAAATGTTAATGGGGGCCTTTGAATGATGCGTATATACAGTAAAATGTGTAGCATTAATACACAAAATGTAAACTTGCATTGGCTCAGACTATGGCAATATAACTGTAGGATAAGTCAACACAAAATGTGCAGTACCACAATGCAATTACAGATTAGCTTTGAATTCCAACTAAAATCTAATAAAATGGCATTTAAGTGGAATTTCAAAATGATTGAATATAACTTTTGAATGAAGGAGGCATACAATATTAATATGGGCTACAATTTAATATCCAATTAGTGGATTATCCACTGTTCCCCCTCCCGTACTGTGTGTGTGCACAGTATGCTTTTAAATGTTAAACAGTGTCTGTGGTATTTGGATATATTCTTTGTGTATATTGTACTGTTGAAATGCCCAGCCTGTCCTGTGTGTAGGCTATACTGTATACTGTATGTTAAAAAATACAATGGTTTAATGATATTCATTAATTTCATTCAAGTTTAAATAATAGTAATAATAATTTTAAATAATAGTTTAGTAATAAAGTTTTTTTTTCTGTGTTACTTTGTCTGTCCATTTATAAAAAAATTATATTTCCTATGCTGTTATGTTGTGTTATGTTATGTTATGTTATAGCTGTTCTCAACAATTCATCTTTAAGTAGAGTTGACTTATGGTATGGCTGCTTCAGCTTCTATCAACATCTCACTGCGGGTCATTTCTGGATATAGAACCAACATTTAAAGGTTAATGTAACTATATGTAGCTGTAGGAAGGTTAACAGTTGTACATTATAAGGATTACTCACCCTTGTTAAGTCCTCCATGAAGGCACACTGTTTACATTCTTTTTCCTGTTGTCCATGTGTAATGAGCTTGCCTGCATTACACCAGATCATACCTCACAATTACTTCCTAATTAGGTGTTCTATTGAGGAAGAGGATTCCACTCTGGCCACAATGTGTGGGTACATTATTCCCACTGGACAGTGTTTACCGACTTGTGTAATGAGGGCCTTGCCAAAACGTGTCCTGCTTGGTCTCAAGCATCTACTTAATCTGTCATTGTCAGTCCTTTAGAATAGTCTGGAATATCCCTAATGATTAGATGTTGAGATGAAATGTATTGTCAGTGCATGTACAAGGACCAGATCTTTCTAACCAAAAAGTGGAAATGTAACAAATGAGGAACAGTCAAGAATAAAGGAATTTCTGTTTTATCATCCGTAACCTGTACTATTCATCTTCAATTATGTAAAAGCCAAGCTCATGCACTCGGATTCTAGAATGCACCTGTTCTGTTATCTATAGCAATTTATTTCTTAGAGGCCATCCACATGTTAATATAAGATCCAGTCCTTAACTGTATGTCTGAACCACTGCCATTCCTTGGATGGGGAGAAGTTTGTGTGAGATAATAGCTGATAGATAGTTGGTGCTACCAAATACATTATTGGCATACTATACACTCCAGCTTTTACCATAAGTCCACAATCTTCAGTGCAAATAATAGTTGACAGGTTACTTAAGAGCACTCAATATTGTCATACAATGCAATAGCAGAATAAAGGGAACAAATATTTAGCCCAGTCATTCTGTGCATTTTCCGGACACTCACATTGTATTCACTTTGCCAGACAGTAGAACGACTGCTAGCTGTTCACTAAATATTGAACATTGTATTGACCCAAACAGTTTCTTTCAATTGTCAAGAGGAAGTGTTGGAAAGCAGTTTCTCTAATGGATGTTGTCTGACCAGCACAGACAAGTTGAAATGCCAATTATGTTTGGTTGTACAGTCAACAACTGCTAAAGAAATGTAAAGTAACGTATGTATTTACTTTAGAAGTGCTAAACATAATGAATATGAAGTAGATATTTACTCAACCACTATGTCTCTCAAAGGTTTGGGTTAAAATAATAATAATAATCACTCACAATCAACTCACTAAAAGTACAAGATCATGGCACATTCAGCTTTTGCTGTAAAACCAAAATTGTCGGTTAAGTTAATTGCTCTGATGGGGCCTTTGCTGCAATCATGCATGATACAGTACCTAATGTATGTAGACATATATAGAAATACTATGTAGATTATTGATCTATTGATCTCATTAGTCTGACACCAACATCATGCAAATAAATAAGAAACATATATAGGGAAAAATGATGGTATTGCAATAGTATTATTTGCACAATGTAAGACAAGAAGAAGCTATACTTATAAATGGCACCAAAGGCACAATAAGGTGAGATAAGGGTGGTGCTGGGAGTAAAGGTGCAGATAAAATAAATAAAATAAAAAGTATCAAATAAAATATGAAACTCTTAACCATGCAATAATACTTTTAAAATGTAAGTCATTGTTTTAAACAATTTATATTTCATGAGCAGGGATATAGTTCTATGAATAATAATTACCAAGGGTTTCATACAAAGAACAGTAATTCCAATGCCTCAATTTCTGTTAGAATCCCCAGAAATCCATTTGAAAGTATAACTATTCAACATATTCGATTATATTAGAGAGATACAAACCATTTTCAATAGAAAACCATTAGCATGGCAGAATGCGTCACAGCATTTCTTCGTTTGTTACCATTTTAAGCGGATGCAGTACTGCAGTTTAGAAAATTATTTAGTAGGTCTTTGGTAATGCCCTTGAAAACAGATATTCCACGTGCTCCATTGTATCTGAAAAACACCTAGAATGTAGATGTTTACCAGCATTTACAGTACCAACAATGTGTATTGGTTTATCTGTATATTGATGTCTTACAGTAGATGGGCATGTGTGAATGCATTTCTCCCTGAAGGCTGTTAATGTGTAAACATTCACTACATTAGGCCTATACACTATACAGAGAAACACCGTAGCACAGAGAAACAGAGAAACAAAACATTTCAGACCAGCATACAGTATCTGATAAGCCATACAGATGCAATGGAACCCAGTGGAGTTGAACAATAACTCAATAAGTTTTATGTACAGTAATGCTTTAAGTGCAGTTACCAAAATGGAAGACTCAATCTTAAATGTCAGCGTGTGCCACTGGTGTGGATAAGGTTGAGTGGGGATGGGGGGTTGGTAACAACCTCTTTGCTTTACTTTATCATTGTTTGACCTGAGTGCCCTTAAAATAAATTTAAAAAATTAAACTTTTTTTTTTTACTGTCATCTGAGCAGCTCTTGCATTTTTTTCTTTGTGTGACTTGGGGCACAATTAAATGTAACCCTTTTATATCATACAGACAACCTAGTAGCACAGTTAGACCATCTTAGATCATATTTCCCGACAGAAGGGACATAATTGGACACTAGCTTTTGCCCTAATATCACAAGGAACATGTTTTTTTATTTTTTTATTAAAGGAGTGCGGTTTGGAACATAGGGTTAGGGTTCAGAAGACCCCTATGAAAAATCATTCAAAAGGAGAGGTTACCCTGCCCAGAGGAAGCCCGGGGCCCCCGTCTGGAGCCAGGCCCAGAGGGAGGGCTCATTGGCGAGCGCCTGGTGGCTGGGTTTGC
>JAODTR010091306.1:0-13958 GCA_025399935.1 Amblyopsis rosae | reverse complement strand
TTGAGGAAAGAATGTGTGAGTTTTCATAGAAAACATGAAATTGTCTGAGTGACCCCAAACTTTTGAACGGTAGTGTACATGTCATACATTCATGTTAGTTAATAGTGTTATTGAATTTAAACCAGCTGGTAAACTATTTGTTAATTTACTCACCTTTGTAAACTGTTCTTATATGTCCTATGATGTAAACGTACAGTATTTAATTAGAATAATTAAATGCATTAACACACATTTAAAAAGGCTTTTCTTATTTATAAATTAAGGGAAAAAGAAGCCTTACTGAATCCTGTCAGTGTCAGTGACCTTGATTTGACTGATTATAGCCAAAATGAAAAGTCAGGACATTTTCCATCTTGAAATATGATGTATTTCTTCTTACAAAAATAATGTAATCGAAACTGGGAATCGAAAATAACCGGAATCGATAAGCAGAATCGATTAAATTCAAACGATACCCAACCCTAGGTATGCAAAATGTTAACCTTCCCAATGGCGATCTATGATAAACGGTACAGTAATATTCTGCTGTGGTAGTCTGACTAATAACCGATAACAATTATCTTTGTTTGTGGGACATCAAGTGTTGCTAAGAAAAATCTGGTTATTTGATCGGTTATTATTGACGTGTGATTGACTGGTCAGAAAGGTCTGTTACACCTAATATGTTGAAACTGTAATAAACAGTGTCTGTACATACAAGCAGCAGGCAAATACAAGATCTAATTAAACAATTTGCCTGTCATAGGCCACCTACAATAACATGAAGAAGCTGCTGGGACATATGGTATAGACAGCTTACGTCACTTCCGCATTATGGGACGTTAGTCTGGAACAATTATGTATGTAGTCAACGGCGAGAATCAAATAATTTTTCGATCCTGTTGTAATTGTAACACGAAGTACACATATGATTTTTGATCATTGATAAAGTCAAGAACTTTGCAGCTTGTTGTAAAACTGTAACCTTTAGTTTTGTGTGAACTACAGCGTTTGTCTCGCACAACATACAATTACATTCAAAACAATTCTTTCTTCGGCTTGTGGATTGTGGCGTGAAAACCTACGCGACACAGGGATTGTAATCTTACTAACTGCATATTTTCACAGTCTTATACTTCAACAAATGCACGACAAACTCACACGAGACTTTCTTGACTTTTAAATAGTCAAACATCATGTCTACTTCGTGTCACAAAGCAAACAGGATCTAAAAATAATTGTATTCTCATCGTTGACTACTATATATTTATTCTTTACTTAGGTCCCATAATGCAAAGTGACTTAAGCTCTCTATATGCAGGGGCACATGCCATTGCAATAGATTTATATCTTAAAAGAAACTTAAGAACTTTCTTAAAATATCTCACCCCTCTAAAGTGGGCACCCCTTCTTGGCGTGTACCCTGTCGTCGAGGAATATGTCGCCCCTGCGGTTGCCGTGGACTGTAGCGTTGCCTTGACGCCATTTCTCGCTCACGCCTATTTTCCATCTCCCGGTTGTCTCCTGAAGGCAGGCCTGGCCGGAGGCCAAAGTTTTCATCAAAGATTCCCAGTGCAAACTGACCATACCCAGGAGGAAATGCAAACAAGTGCTGCTGGTCCATGTTCTGTTGATTAAGGAAAAGACCATGTCAATTATGTTGTAGGTTATATAAACACACTTTTTTTATACAATATATACAGCTGCAGAAAACATTAACAGACCCCTGCACATTCTTTAAATTATAATTGTATAAATATACAGTAAATGTCAAAACATAACACATAGACATACATTTTTTCTATTCTAATTTTAAATCTAAAACATCACATTTAAGTAAAAAAAAAAAAAATGTATCCGTAGCAAATATCTCAGAAACTGCTACAGTTGTCTCATAATACTTTCCACGGCTTAATACATAAACACACACACAATTAGAAAATGCATAAAGTGTTGAACTGTTATTGTCTTTTACGCTAACCTCATAGGTTAACCGGTTCTGATAACTGGAAGAGGCTGCAGATGTGGAGCCATTTTCTGTACTGTTTTCAGGCAATGTGAAACAAGGTAAACATAACATCTACGTTCAGTTACAATGACAAAATATTTAAAGAAAATACACATAATATATTAAATTGGTTATATAGAATTGAAAAAAAACTATATATTATACTTTACCTGCACTCTTCTGACAATTCCTCAATAAATCCAGATTGACACTGTGGACATGTGTAGTCCTAAATTTCAAATAAAAAGTAATGTGTTAATTAATACAATTTCCCACCTATTCACATTAGACAATGTGGGTGATTTGGCACAGGCAAATCCTGTACTCTTGTTATAACCAGAATTAATTGTTAAAGGTAATTAGCCTAACGATGTATTAACATCAAAGAAATTTGCAATTTAAGTTTGACCAAAGCTGACAACACCATCAGATGTCTTCTTATGACAATTTTTTATGAAATGACAACTAGGTAGCACACTGGGAAAGCTTTCTGGAGCCCAGTCACTAGGGGGGCCCATGGAGACCAGCAATTAAAAAAATAGCCTAGCCTAAATAACAATACATTATCCAAACCAAACCAACTAGCCTACTAGCTAACGGTTGAGTGAATTTAATTCCCTTGCTATTCCACGGTCTGCACACACAATGTGATTCTGTCTGGACCAGCATTTCCATTAAGTTACCAATCACAGGATCAACCCTTACACCACTGTGAGCATTTGTCCTTCAGCCATGTATCTGTTTGTTATTCTTAATATATTGGTTGTTGCCAATTTCTGCAAAGTAACAATTATGTATGGTTTAAGTCTATGGATGTGAGATCAGAAATATTAGTAGGCCTAGCTAGGTCTGTTATAAAACTGTTTATCATTGCTGCATAAATAACACTTTGCTATCAAATTTACTGAAATAAAGTGATTGATATGTACAAAGAAAATGTATTTCATAGTACTGTGTGTGCGTGGATGTGTGGGGGGTGTATGTGTACAGAATGTACACTCCTATCAAGCCTACATATCCCCAGTGTATCCTAACTGAGTAAGGCTCTCTCAGTTCACATGTAGGCTTTGTATGTAGAATAGTAGTACATGAGTAAAGCATAATTGTGGAGGACCCATTCATTCACTGGACCTTTTCAGGGGCCCAGTCATTTCTGTGGGCGACCTGCATACTAATGCTATCTGAGAGAAAACCCTTTCTTTTTTAGTTTAGCTAAATTCACTTTTGAAAGACAAAGAACCAGCTATGTAACTGACTGAAAGGTAACAGTTCAAGAAGCTTCCAATGAATTTATGGACAGCAGTGTTAATAAGGGAGGCAGGTTACTAAAACAGCTTACTGTGTTTAGCTTTTTTTTACAAGTATTATTAGCCTGCCATGTTAATGTTCAAATTGTTTATATTGTGGACGAAATTTAAACTGGATTGACGATCCCTCCAATTATGTATTGGTTTAAATCAACCATTGCTTTTACTCTCACAAATAGTTTTTTACTCAATTTGACCATGTTGAATTTGCGCTAGCCTGCTAATATTAGCAGCTTCCCATAACCAAGTAGATAAAAGGTAAAAGCCAATTTGTCAGTTAATTACGAATTATTCTGTTGTTTGCAACCATATGTAATAATCAAATGGTATTATATTACCAATCTTAGCTACTGAATGGTAAAGCCGTGGCCCTAGATAGACAAACGTACCACGGCTAACCAGTCAACGACGGGTCGACCTGGATAGATTTACACACTCGGCAAAAGGTATTCACTTTACGGTAACCGGGAGGCAAATAACTAATCTGGATGCAAAGTGTATCTAGTGTACTTACTGGCAAACGCGGCCTGATCTCTGATGAGCATATGTGACAGAAAAAACGACAGGGTCGCTGTGGAGCTTCTGCCATACTGTACCGTATAGTAATCTGGAGAATAGACTCCAGGACGGATAGCAAGAAGGGACAAAAACAAAGATGACTCTCGTCAGGCGTAGACTGGCACGATGGTAGTACCTATTTCCGGTAGTTCTTAACAGGCATGTGCGATTGTTGACGTACTAATTGTACACATGTATATAATAAACATTCAAATTTCATATGTCATACAAAGTTAGGTTATTATTGTGGTTACATAATAGGGCAGAAGATGTCAATTCCCTTTGCTTCCTAGTCATGTTCCACTCCCACCTGGATGTAGTAGCGGAACCGGAATAGCCATCAAGTGTTAGCTCTTTTAACGTTAGCCATAAAATACAACTATAGAAAGTTGTATTATATATACACATTGATAGGTCGTTGTCATTGTTTTATCAAATTAAGCATCATTCTCTTTATGATCATGGAGTCAGGGGATGCAGGTAACTTATGTGAAATACAAAACGATGCCGGTACGGTACGGGTACCGTACGATCATCGTTTGCAGAGGTCTGCTTCTAGCTATGTTGCTAGCTAGGTTGCCATTCGATACAATGTATAAGTAGTTGATTATCAAAAATAACAATTAAGTTAATAATTTTACTGACATTGTACGGTACAAGGTCACTAGCCTTGCCTCGGCGGTAATCTATCTATTATCTATCTGTTATATTTTAAGATGTATACATAGTACAAACGGGACTAGATAATAATTATCACTGTGATGTGTCTAGTGTTGTTCCTCATATTATGATGTTTTAGAATAGGCCATTTTATAATGACAATGTTACTTAAATTT
Organism: Amblyopsis rosae; assembly: GCA_025399935.1. Taxonomy (NCBI): domain Eukaryota; kingdom Metazoa; phylum Chordata; class Actinopteri; order Percopsiformes; family Amblyopsidae; genus Amblyopsis; species Amblyopsis rosae. The sequence goes on along the minus strand of JAODTR010091306.1, from coordinate 9,270 downwards.
TACAGGTCGTGGAAGCTATCAATCCAGACCCGTCAAAGCACAGAAAAGCAAAATTAACATTATCCGCCAAGAAGAACTTATAGCTCGGAAGAAGTGGGAAATCGAAGCCAAATTAGCACAGCAAGCAAAAAAGAGTGTGCCAACAGCTCCCATCAAACCTGTGCCTCAAATGTAAGTAGTACTATGAATATTCCAGATGTCACATTTGATTTACTAATGGAGAAGTTTTGAAAGTGTTGTTGTGTCTTACCCCGTTCATGCAAACCCTGTAACTACATATTAGTAATGTATTTTCTTTAATATAAAATGAATAATTGTATTCATCCCAATCCTTTTAGTTATCCCATTCCACAAGGGCCCTCTTCAAACAAGTTTGTAAATGATGGTAGCTTCTTACAACAGTTTATGAAGTTGCATAATGACAAACCAAGTTCCAGTTCTGGTAAGTGTATTAAATTCTGAAATTAATTATTTGAGATATTACGTATTCACTTAACATCTTAAGCCACCTTTTGCACCTATTGGATAATGATTCATATATATAAGTTTGAAAAATATGATTACTTTTTAACATTTTAATTGTTTCAATTATCAATTGCTCCAACAAAATGGTGGTGGTGTTTGGGGGTGGGGAACGACTTGTTGTAATAATCTTGCTCAGTGATGTTTCTCTCTCTGAGATCACTTTCTGATATTTACATTTTATCTCTTAGGTTCCGTTAGTGAAACCAGTGTTTCCTCTAGTCCAGCTCAATCACCAGGAGGAAATTCACAGCAGAAAAAGAGCATTCTGATTGGCAAACGTCCTGGCCTTGGAATCAGTAGCATGCTTAACCAATTCAAGAACTACTCTCAAGCCAAGAAGAACCCTGTCCTTAGCCAGAGGCCTAGCGTGTTTTGTTCTCCAGATGATGATGATGATGATGACCATGAGGAGGCAGATGACGCTGGCTTCCTAGACATGAAAGGTAATTCAACACACTGAAGTAATATAGGTTGACTTGACCTATGATGACTGAATGGCCTTGACATTGTCCTGTAGAGTGTAATGTAACGGTACTCATAGTATGCTTAAAGTTTCCCCCCCAGAGGACCCAGACATCAGATTAATTATAGACAAGATGGCGTCATTTGTGGCAGAGGGGGGCCCTGAGCTGGAGAGAAAGGCGAAGGAGGACTATAAGGACAATCCTCTTTTCATGTAAGTGTGACACTTTTACCTCACCCCACCTTTTGTTTGGCAGTAGTCTCGCAGAGCCAACCTTTCCTTACGGAAAGTCTTGGACACAGCACTGGCTAATTGCGTCAGTACCTGCCTACTTGACAAACAAGTAATTTTTATTTACATGCACAATGACCCATCTACGTAATTAATGACCAAGTCGGACGTTAAACCTAAACTAAACAACAGAGTCTGACTGTTTTACAGGTATTGTAAATCTGTAAAGTTAGTAGACTATGGTTACTGATTAAAATAAATGGAACATTTTAAATACGTAAATCAAGCACTGCTCTATCGTTGCACCGGAAATTACGGAGACATACTTGTTAGTGACAATGCTAACAGCCAATGGATATCGGACAGAACTACTTCCCGAAAATCATATATATATATATATATATATATATATATATATATATATATATTAATAAATTAATACATGCATCTGACGTTCAGCACAGATTTTCTTATGTGACCTAGTGCTAATGAACGGATGAGGCTGAGACTAGGCTTGGAACAATCCTTACTCATCTGTGCCTTTTTTTTCCCCTTTTTCCTTTTCAGATTTTTGTATGATAAGAACAGCCGAGACTATCTCTACTATAGAAAGAGAGTCGCAGAATTTAGAAAAGATTTGCCAAAACCCATGACATTTAAAGGTAAGATTGTACTGTGCATTATAAAAATCTATTTGAATAAATATGCCTGCATGCCTAATTTTACAAAAATCAACAAGTTCATTTAAATCTCCATTGTGCAGAATATTTTATGTTCAAATCCTCTTATTTCAATCTGCTATAGTTGAGGTATTATTGAGAGCTGGCATCCACCCACAGCCACTTTGTAGTTGTCACGTTTTTCAACTCTGTTGTCAAATGTCAAATTTTGACAACTGGTTCTCAAGCGTCCTTGCATACATCTATTGTTTGAAACACAGAGGCTTAACGTACCGGTAATGGAGCATAAAGTTGTACAGGGAAATACATCATGCTACTTAGAAGCTCCCTGGGTGTTACACAGCTCTCTAGTTCTCTGCAGTTCCCCATTCACCACCCCTGTCCCCTTGCTCCTCCTTCCTCTTCTTATCCCCTACTGGCTGTAGACTGGTGGTGTGTGGGGGCCAGTTGAGTACGGTACAGTAGTAGAGTGTGAGTTGAGCCCCAGTACTGATAGGCTGCTTAAAGTCTCCCCCCCAGTGGACGAGGAGACCCAGCAAGTGGCCGCGAAGCTGGCCAAGTTTGTGGCAGAGGGGGGGCCCGAAGTGGAAGCCATTGCTGCTGAGCAAAACCGGAACAACGCTGCGTTCAGGTCAGCTACCGTACACACAGACCAGCGGCCCGTTCGCCGAATGCTCTTGGCGTTCTCGTTTGACTTGATTTTGCAATGTCACATTTCTTTCTGTAGTTTTCTGTATGACCACCAAAGCCCGGGCCACCGTTTCTACAAAGAGAAGCTGTCTGAGTATCGGCGAGCCAAGAAATCCTCCCAGTTCCACCCGTCTCCAGCAGCTTATTCCAGGGAGGTCCAGCGACCTACCGCTCCACTGTTACCTGGTGTTCCCCCACCTACGTCCCCCATGTACCCACCCATACCCAGTCAGACAGACTCCCACAGTCACGGGGAAACCCCCCCTCCCGTCAAACGGAAGAGGAAGAGTCGCTGGGGCTCGGAAGATGATAAAGTGGAGTTGCCGATTCCTTCCACCATCATCATCCCCCAGGAGGCCGCTAATGTGGAGCCCAACACCCCCTGCCTCTCTGGTACAGCAGCTGTGTGCATTCACTACACCTGACGCATTTAACACATTCACACAAATGTGTCTTTATGTCAATGTTTTAGTCTTTGGCTGGATATTGTGAATTAGCCTATATTTTCCTCTTTACTAGTGTGATTCCACCTCTAAGAGAAATACTGTTTTTGCTTAACATAAACCATAAACTCTGAAGCTAAAAAAAATATATATGTCTCACCAGAAATTTATGCGCTATGCTGTTCTTATTTTTATGAATTGACTTTGTTTCTTACTATGTTGTAAGGGATTGTTTATCATTGTCTACCTATAAACACACTCTGTTCTATGATAGTTAATCCTAGTCAATGTAATGACTGAGTGTGTGCATGGCCTGGCCCACTAAGTTGCTTGTGTGATTGTGCTTTGTGTCTCAGCTCAGGAGCTGAGGGGTCTGGGTTATAAGAAGGGCAAGCCAATGGGCCTGGTGGGTGTGACGGAGCTCTCAGAGGACCAGAAAAAGCAGCTCAAAGAACAACAAGAGGTATTATTGAGATATGATTCTGAAATGTTCCGTACGTTTGGAGCGTTTTTCCAATTTAAAATGATAATTGAGTAATTTAGTAGAAGCTTTTATCCAAGTGACTTATTGTGAGTAGAACCATATATCTTGCTCAAGGGGCCTACAGGAATGCTTTGGGAGTAGACTACTCTAACCGCTAGCCCATCTAGCTCCATATTACTGCTTCTGCTGAATGTCCTTCCCCACAAGATAGAGATTATCCCGTATGGGAATTATAAATATAAAATATGTTTGCCCCAATGCAACTCTTGAATAAATTGGAAGGAAGAATATGTAATGTACAAACACAAGCAGTTAGTCCTGTCTGAGACCTAAATGATGGGCTCCGTAATCTTTGCTTTATTATATGAATCAGCCAACTACATGGTCTCGCAACACCTCTTAAATTATGTTTACAGCATTCATCCGGCGCTGTTATCAAAAGCGACTTAACAATTATTACATTTGTCAATAGATGAAAAGGTCAGACACCAGCAATGGACCTTCGTCAGGAGTGAGTTAGCCACGCCCACCTATTTTAAGGGCGGTTCTGTGTCGGGCATCTGACCATAATATCCAGTGTTGGGCAGTAGCGGCGCTGTTTTCTGAATCAAATAGCTTTTCAGTAGCGAAGCTACTAATTGATCAAGTAGTGCGGTAGCGTCCACAGAAGCTACATTTTCCCAAGCATTTTTTAATCTGCAGCTCAAGTTTAAGTCTGATACAACTGCTAAGAATCAGTACGTGATGCCATCACATACACGAACCTAGGCTACATGTGAAGCCGACAGAAGCACTCCAGTATGACGGTGATGACGTAGACGTAGGCCTACCAATCGCTGCGCTGATGCCTGAGACTTTGATGCAGGGGATTGAGGGGGAATAAAGACAAGACTGCGTTTACGTGATAGAAAGAACAGTGAGTGCAGAGAATACAATTTATTGTTTAATAAACAGTTGAACTGAACAGTTTTGCCCTGTTTGTTTGTTTGACTTACACTTTTGAATGTTGGTACAATAAAATGTAGGGAAAAAAATAGCTTAAATGTAGTGAACTACTTTTGCCGTGTTACATGTAGCTTAGTTTGCTACATTTCTTTTGGGGTAGCTTCAGTGTAGTTAAGCTTAATTTAACGTAGAGTAACTGGTTGCTTAGCTCACTACATTTTCAATGTAGCTTGCCCATCACTGATAATATCCACGCATCACACATAGTGTCATTAACAGCAATGGGAGAAATCTTAAAACTGCAACATGCCGCTTCTAGACCTTATGTAAATCAAGTACCAGAATTTAATAAAAATAAAGTTAAATATAAATAAAGTTTAGCCTATCGCTGGGTCATACATCCATAGCATCTTGTCTGTCTAGTAAAATGGGCCCACTACAGTAGTTCTGGTGGTTAATCCTACTGTTACGCTAAAGAACGTTGTCACTTTAATTTTTAATTAATGTGTCAAGTTCCTATTTTTTATATTCAATGTGTCAGCTCGCGCCCCGTGTGTGTGTGTGCGCGCGCGCGCGCGCTTGTGTGCACGCTCTGTATTCTTCCATGCCACCTACAGATGCAGGAGATGTACGACATGATCATGAAGCACAAGCGTGCCATGGCAGAGATGCAGGTGATGTGGGAGAAGGCTGTGAGGGATCACCAGCATGAGTATGACAGCGATGAGGAGGTCGACCATGACGAGGGCACCTGGGAGCATCGCCTCCGCCAGATGGAAATGGAGAAGACACGCGGTAAGACGAGCCCATCGGCGCGCGCAGCGGCCCATTTGGCTTCTCTTGATGGCATTGTTTAACACCACCATGTGTTTAAATGGGGGTCTGAACAGCTTCTTGTATGACATTTGGCAGAGTGGGCGGAGTCTCTGACTGACATGGGGAAAGGGAAACACTTTATTGGTGACTTTTTGCCCCCTGAGGAGCTGGATAAATTCATGGAGACTTTCAAGGCGCTTAAGGTCAGTTTCTTTCTCACTAATGTAATGCCTTAATAGTTGTAGTCACATTGTGAACTGGCATATCATAATCCTCCATCCTGACTGTGCATTTATATTGTCCTTGACACGCAGGAGGGCCGTGATCCAGACTACTCAGAATACAAGGAGTTCAAACTGACTGTGGAGAACCTAGGCTTCCGCATGTTGATGAAGATGGGTTGGAAAGAAGGGGATGGACTCGGCTCTGATGGACAGGGAATCAAGGCTCCCGTCAACAAGTAGGCACTATCAAATTCCGGGGACCTACACATATCAATATGTTTCCTCAGACATATTCAATGTCTGCCTTTACACTGAAATTCAATGACTGAAACAAGACTCTCAACCATTTTCTTGTAATACAAATGCACTTTCACTTGCTGTGTTTTAGACTATATAATAAAATAGATTTCAGGAAGGTTGTACTCCTCAGAAGAGAGACATTTCTTTTAAGGGAACTACTTTTCTCCACAGTGAGATAGATTTTGTATAGACATGAACAAAACACAAAATGATGATTATGTTCTAAACACACAGACACCACTTTCTGTCCCAAATAATGTAGGGGAACTACAGCTATGAATGGTGCAGGGTTTGGAGTTGATCGCCCAGCTGAGCTGAGCGGACACGACGATGAATATGATGCTTTTAGAAAGAGGATGATGCTTGCTTATCGTTTCAGACCCAATCCACTGGTAATCTCATACACATTTTTTGAGACTATTCGTACATATTTTGAGCAACAAAATATTATAGATTTATGTTGTTTTAGTATGCTACACTTTAATATTTGTTATGATTTAATATCTTAGTGTTTTTTTTAGTTGTTTTTTTTACTACTGAATATATATATTATTTTTTTTCTTCTCACAAACTTTGCATTTTCTTTTTTATTCCTTACAGAACAATCCTCGAAGACCATACTACTGATATAGTGCCTTTCTTCTTACATGCCTCACAATTGCAGACATACAGTGGACCTGCATTTGTGAAAGCAGACTTTACCTTTCTTGTTTTTACATAAGGCAGACATTAAAGGTTTTGGATAATTGGAAAAAATATACTAAATGTTACAAACACGTAAATTTACATTACTGTTCTTCACACAACATTTTATTGTTTGAAATGGAATGCTTCTGTGTTATGAAAGCTTTATTTGTAATTTGTCAGTTATGGTTATCTTTTATGTTTAAATCTAGAAATGCAAAGCAATGTCACCTCACCTTTTACTAATCACTGTTGAAGATGTTATTTGCATTCCAAACATAAAACCCTCAATTTATTTGTAAATTATCTTTATTTATAATTCTCTCCATTGGTTTGATTATAGCCACTTGTTACTCTATTTACATAATTGTAAACGATAAAAACTGCCATTTATTGACAAATGTTTTATTGTATCAGTTTTTTTTCTTTTATGTTTCTTATAACCTCACAAAGTAAGAAATTGAAGACAACATGATCCCCTATATTTTACTTTCCTGACATGTAATTGCTGACATTGTAATGTAAGTAGTAAGTGAAGACAGTTCAGTAGTCTCTATTAATATTATATGTGAAGCAATACTGGTGAGGTATGTCATGTTTTTGTAGTAAAACAGGATAAATCAAGCCCATACCTGTTTCGTGAATTTATTTGCATTATTTTACTACTTTGATGAAGTTTAGCAGTTTTCCTGTTGTCAAAATTGCTAATGCACATCATAGTGAATATTACTATTATCCCAATCTATTTTCACAAGCATCTCCAATTGCTATAATTTTGGAAATCCTGCACATCACTCAAACACTACACAAAATGCTTATGGTTTCTGTTTGGGTGCTGGAAAGTATGTGTTAAGTAAGTATACTCCATGCCCAGTGCCCACAAAATGCTTTTCCAGTAGATGTTTGACCTGTTTATTTCACAATCCAAGATATGCAACATAGAATTTATATATTTTTTCTATAGACAAAGTCTAAACAAGAGCGTGAAGATAACATGCAAACCTTCAAATAGCCATCCGTGTCACTGAGTTAAGTCTGTCATGCCTTATGTCGCATGCCCAGCCTATTTTAATATGCAGTACCATCCGATGTAGTAAACAAAACATAAACAAAGTATTTGACTCATCTGTACATTCTCTCATTTATTTTACATGCTAGTAATTGAGAAACAGCTTTCAATACAACCTATAGCCAATGGCAAGGAAGGCGAGAAACCAAAGTTTGCCTTTCCCTTGGAGTGTACATTAGTTAATTCAAGACACAGTTCCCACCGCAGTTAATATAATAATAATAATAATAATAACAAACTTTATTTGTATAGCACCTTTCATACACAATTGGTGATAACTCAATTAACATACATCCACTCTAATACGAATAGGCTAGGCTAATAACTCAAAACAGTTCATTTAATATTTTTATGTTGTGAACTGTGTGCTGTTTTGAATAACTTGATTGTTTGTTTTGTATTTACGTTTCAAACATGCCATGCTTCACACGCGTTGGGGAAAAAAACTGACGCATTGGTCGATTCAACGCGAGGGCTGTCAGTGCGAGTTTAGTGGGAGGTAAACAAGATGGCGACAACCTGAGTATCAGGAGTAATATGAAGAGTCAGAAAAGCTAAGGGAATTTTCACACCCTGAAAGACTACCTGTCACGTCAAAGTTATATGTTCACTACGAGCGAAAGGATACGTTACCTCGAGAACAAGAGTCATGGATTAAAGTGAGATGTTACTTTATGATACTCGTCAGCTTGTTAACTAGTACCGTAGTAGCTGCTAGCTAGCAGTACGGTAATCTGTGTGGTTTGCTGTATTGCGTTAGCTAGATGTATGCTGTTAGCTTCTGAAGTACTTGTTTATTTTTTGTATTGGTGCATTGGTGGTTTTCCGACCAACATATATATTGTGGTGTCTGAATGAGACCTTTGTAGTTGCACAGCCGCGACTGGTAAAGTTAGCCTGTTAACCTAACGTCAACTGAAGTTTGCTAGTACTAGCGAGACTACACGCAGTAACAATATTTCAGTTATCCTTCATTGTTGTCTCTATGTGTTTTGATGTAATCTCTAAATAAATGTATTGTCGGATGCTAAAGGTTTGCGAACCAGCACTACGGAAAATTAGGCGTATGCTGTTCGTTCATTCAAGCAGTTCCACCTTTGCTTTAGCTAGCTAGCTAGCTAGCTAACGGTTAGCAGCAGCAGCAGGTACCATAGCTAACCTTATATTTGTAGGCAGGTTGAATTTTGTAAATCATAGATGCACGAAATGTCGTGGTTAATATATTTACGGTATTTGAACCTAACATTATCTAGGCAAGAGTCTTATCTGGGCAACAGTCACCTAACAAACTGTTTGTTGTGGACTTATTTTTTCTTTCAGGTATCAATGGAACCTGGATGCATTGGAGGCAACTGAGGAGCATTGACCAAGTCTACTTCTAGGATTTGATACAAAAGACTGCACTCTTATTTGCGCAAAGTGGTTTTAAACCCGTTTGGCTCAACTACAGTCCTCCACATCAATGTGGCCTGAAGCAAACTATGCATTGCAACAGAGACTCTTCACAGATATGCAGTGCTTTATGGCTCTGAAAGACTATTCAGTGCCTCTGCCTGAGGTTGTATGGCATTAGATTCAAATGGAGGTGACTGGAGGTTGAGTAGAAAAAAAACGACTCAAAATTGACCCCCATGAGTCTTAATTGTGCTTAACATACACATAGATGATACTAAATGTCCACAACAATAGTGTGAGTTTTTCTCTTCCCCTCCGCCC
>JAODTR010091305.1:0-35914 GCA_025399935.1 Amblyopsis rosae | reverse complement strand
CAGGCCGATGTGAGGAGAAAGGCATTGCTGCTGGCCTTTAACAAGCACAACAAACTCATGGCAGAAGCCCAGAATGGAACAGGTAATGTTTTTTTTTTTTTTGTTTAGAATAGCTTTTATGATTGTTTCTCCACACTGTTAAGTTAACCTAATATGGCCAAATAGCGGTACAGTGAAATATTTGGGTCTGGGGAATGCTTGTCTTTTCATTTTGTATTACTGTAAGAGACTGTATTAAACATGCGTGTAATTAGAAATGATCTTACCCAGGTTTTGACAGATATCTCCTTGGCCTGTACCTGATTGCCAAAGAGGAGGGACTTCCCATTCCAGACCTCTTCAAGGATCCCCTATATTCAAAAAGGTACTGTACAGTATGGTAAATGGATTATATTCACTTTCCTAACCTTCCGGCCACTCAAAGCGCAGTACAGGATTGCCTCACTTTCATGTATTATGTATTTAGGGTTAGGTGTCTTGGTCAGCACAATTCAGCACTGACAGTGGCGCAGTGGGTAGAACGGGGTGACAGGTGATCCAGAAGTTGCTGGTTCGAACCCGGCTAACTCCTCACCAAGTGTCGAGGTGTCCCTGAGCAAGACACCTAGCCATAACTGTTCCTGTTGCATCTTGCAGCAATCACCATCTGTGTATGAATGGGTGAATGTGAGGCAATCCTGTACAGCGCTTTGAGTGGCCGGAAGGTTAGAAAAGCTCTAAATAAATCCAGTCCATTTACTTAGCCAGGAGCTAGCGAGGTTCGGGATAGCGTGGTTGATAAATTAATTACCAGCTTCATCCGTGTTTATCCTGCTATGACATGTCTGTCTGAAAGAGGTCCATTGTGACGTTGTCTCTGCAGCGGAGGCGGTGGTAACTTTGTCCTGTCATCCAGTCTGGCCGGCTATACAACAGTTATGGGGGCGGTGGCTCCCATGGTGCATCACGGCTATGGCATCTTCTACCGCATCAGAGATGACAGGTGGGACGGCTATTTCAGTGCTTTTTTATCATTGAATGTATTTCTATGTTCCAACTCTTAAAAATGCTGTTCTTAGACCATTTTCTGCCACCTAGTGGTGTAGAAGCAAATGTGTTAATACTAACCCTTAACACAGTATGGGGAAATTGGGGCAATCTTCCCTCTGTACTCAATCTCAAATATGTACATTCTCAGAATTGTGAATATTTTAGGGAAATGTATTATTATTTCCGGCAGGATTGTGGTGTGCATCACAGCATGGAAATATGACCCACATACAGATGCCGAATCACTTTTTCAGAACCTGTGTGGCTGCTTACATGATATATTACACCTGGATACCACATCCCAGCTGTGACTACTTGAAACTACTCAAATTCGACGGTCGTGTGTGTGACAAATTCACATTATGTAAAATACATTGTTCAAATAAAGTTTGTAAGGTTTTCTTTTTATATAGTAACAATAGTACTCAAATGTCAGCAGTTACCAAAGAATATAATTAAACATTTAATCACATTATCCAATGTAATACAATTTATTATATTATTAATATTAATAATAATAATAATAATAATGCTGATTTATAGCATTTTTCTAAATACTCAAAGCCGCTTCACAGACCAGGAAAGGGAAGGAAGTTAACTGTGGACGGCAAGCTGGAAGATTGGTTTTGAGGGCCTGTTTGAATGATGGCAGAGTGGTTTTCCATCAGAGTGGTTGGGAAGAATGTTCTAGAATCTAGATGGGGCAGTGCAACAGCTCAGAAAGCAATGTCACCCCAGATACGGAGCTTGGTTGATTTTTATCATTATTAAAAATGTGCCGTCTGTTTCCATATTGCAAACATTTGAGTTACTGTAAGTAACAATGTTGTAATTTATTAAAATATGATCATTAGTTATAAGCACATTTACAATCATTGTATATGCTGTTAAACATAAATTACATTAAAAACAATCTTAAATAAAATGGTGAACAACTTAGTTTTGAATTTTAAATAAGTATTATACATATCAGTTATGTCTGTCATTCTATATTTATTTCCTCAATTGGATAATTTGTCACATGTCTATAATTGTGATCATGTCCAGTAGTTTATTAGTTTCACATTCCATATTTGTTGATTATTTCTTTAGCAAGGGTTATGTAGTCTGACATGGCATCTTCCTTGGACATTCCTGCAAGTATAAATAAAAAATACACAAAAGGAAATATCTCTTCTTTGCTTGTACAAAAATATTTAAAATGCTTAAGTTAAAGTGAACAACCTCATAATGCATCCAAAGCATCTGTCCTTTCCATTGCAAAGTATGCCATTTTGTTGTTTATTTACCTTGCCTTGAATTCCAACTGTCCCACTTGGCTTTCCCTTTTAAATCCATCATTCCTGGTTTATCTGGTGAAACAAAAGGTCAAAACACAGAGGTTTGGAAATTGCTGACCATGTTTGAAAACACAAAAACAATGCGATTCTTCTGCTCACTGGCTCCAGAATGATTAAGACATACTGTACCAATGTTAATGTCCCCGACGATGGCCTGTTTATAAAGGCCATACAAATCTAACAGCTCCTGGTCTGTCGGCCTGGTCTTCACCTTCTTCACATCATTTGCAATCTTCTCAAATTCTTCCTTTTAAAGTAGAAGATTAATAATGGATGGTTTGTTCATATTATATAGCAGATGTAGTGGAACTGCAATAAACTATTGTATACTGAATCTAAGCAATGTACAACTCCTATTCCAAAATAGTTGGACAGTATAGACAACACGTTATGATATTGTTGAGAATCACAATTACAGCCCAGTGTAGCCCTACAGACAGGCATTCTCAAGATACTTCGCAGCATAATACGACAGATTTGGTATAGCGTTATGGCATTTGTGATTTGTGTGAAAGTAAAATAATGAGTATGTTTTCAGTAGGCCATCAGCCATGTTTTTATCTGTGCAATAATGTATTTTAGATTGCTGGGAAAATATCAGAAACGCCCTGGCAATAAACATGCTCTACAAAGCTACCAGGGTGACATCACTTATTTAGTGGCGTTCATTAAATAGCCTTGGCCCAAACGTGGCCAATGAAACATGCTGCTTGCTTTACTCCAGAATAAGAGCGCAAATAAATAGTTGAAATGAACCTACCTGAAGAGACATTTCACCAGATCCTGCCCAGTGAACAGTGACGATGAATTAATCCGCAACGCAGGAATAGTCCATCTGCAGCCAGGCAGCTGTAACTGGACCATGTCCGCCGGTGGGATAAGGGGAGGGAGCATCCCCCTTTGATCGGGTTGACCGGGCCTCACCGGACCGGGGTACATGGACAATAGCTCTTTCATTAACATTTTAATGACCATTGAAATCCGCTGGCATTTGTTCTAATTTAGAAATTAGTTAGGCCTAGCTCTCCGCTCACTCATTCGCAGATGTCTGAGCCTAATCTTGTAACCGTCTCTCCTTTAAAATAAAAAGAAACGTGTATTTTACAAACGGCTATGCCTTGCATTGTGTATATTGTATAGGTGTATACATGCATCACATTATTCTATCAGAATGTTTGCTATAACCTATTGACAAGTAGTCTACAAATCGTAATTTGTGTTTATGATGTAAATCATGCAGGTTGTTGGATTCTACTTTCTACCGGTATAGCACATTTTTACCAGAGAGACAAAACATTACATTTGTATTATTCCAATATCTTTGCTTTAGCCTATTTGTTGTGCCACATGACGACTTGCGTATATTTTTATTAAATAAAAGGTTGCTGTGCGTTTCAGCGCCACTAGGCGTATTTGACTGTCTGTTCCTGAATACGGACTGTGAGAGGCGCTTTTATTGCGCCTAGTCTGCATAGTCTTGCACAGAAGAAGAAATACAACTCTTTCAATTCAAACAAAATGGCGGCGTGCTTCGATCGAGCGTGGAATGAACGCAGTTATCGTGAATACTGGGGAAACTGAGTAAGCTGACGATATGTTCACGTATTTGTGACTATAACGTCGTTGTTTCGTGTATCTGTTCTAAATCTGATATGTTAAATACATTTTGGTCGTAAACGCGAGTAGCCGCAGGTGGAGAATTAAAACCTACGGAACACCTCGCCACCTTTCTCATAACCTACAGAATCGGTGTTGGGAAAATTAACGCCTATCTCACATAACAGTCTGGTTACCCACTGGTTTACTTTTCAGGAGATGGCTACCCCAGGCAAGGCATCAAAAAAGCAATCGAAAAGGATTATATCTAAGACCTCCCTTAATTCACCCTTTCAGAGCCAATGGAGGCTCATTCCACAGGTTGATCAATTACACATATTGAAAAAGATCAACTCAAAACTGCTTACACTGGGGCTTAAGAAAAAAGAAGTGTCCATACCAAGGAGAAACAAGAAAGCGAGAACACCTTGTGCACCATCAGAAAATACAGCTCCGGAAAGCCAGTACACACAGGTAGGTCTACAAGATCTGCCATATAATGGCTGGACTGATAACGCAGCCAGGAGACAGCTTGCCATCGGTATCAACGAGGTCACAAAGGCTCTAGAAAGAAATGAGCTCAGACTGGTGCTGGTGTGCAGCTCTGTCAGACCACAACAAATGACTCACCATCTGATCGCACTCAGCGCGACGAGACGCGTGCCAGCTGGGAAGGTGGCACAATTTAGCAAGAGTGTGTCAGACCCACTAGGGTTAAAAAGTGTTCTGGCACTGGGCTTCAAACGTTGTAGGTCAACGGAAGACGACATTTTTGGTGACTTGATTGATGCAATCATCCCAAAAGTGCCCTTCCCGGTTGCTCCTTGGCTACAAGGGACAGGGCTCCAACTGGAAACTCAGTTGACAGTTGAGACAGTGGAAGGTCAAAATAAAAGGGGTCCGAAGCGTAAATGGGAAGAGACTGAGATCACAAAAAATGAAAATCCCGTGGCTTGTATTCTGCAGCCTCTTGTAATTAAAAGGATTGTTCCTAATCCTTCAAAGAACAGAATTAAAAAGAAAAAAAGTAAAAAGCATAGCTCAAAGCAGGTATAACAGGGGAAAGTGTTCCACTATATTTGACATGTAGATGTACTGATATCATTTAGTTTAAATACTCCTGCAGTTAAGATTTAAAACCTGTTTCTGTTCTGACTTGAAAATTTAGAAAAGCAATCAGTAAAAATAATTCGAACATTTATGTATCTTTTAAAGTGAGTTTATTGAAATAAATATCCATGCTGGTATAACAGACATTGTGTTGAAACTTATTTGCATGGGGTCATGTCAAAATGGTGCTGGTACAAGTTCTTGAGCTTTTTCACAGCCTGCTATGGACTTGGAATAAAAAATATTCAGCCAGAGAAAGCTGAGTGTCATTTGAAAACTGTTTCCCCTGTCCCGGTATTAAAAACATATTTAACATAAGGCGGATGCTTCAGGGCTGTACTGCAAATGATATTGGCGCAAATTAAATTACAGAATCATTAATGCAGCCAAGCTGCAGCCAGGTCACTGGGGATGTCTTAAATGTATCCCTTTTTAAATGTAATGTCTTTGTATTTTAGCAAGTCACAAATCAAATTAACCCAGAAGCAGTATCCATGCTGCATATTTTCCCCCAATTTATACACAATTTCATAGAGTGGAGAAGTAAGCATGGCAGCAAGCTTGAACTGTTTTGCTGAGCCGTAGTAGTATCAATCATGACAAGGCAGAGCAGAGATGCGTATTTTCAGCCAACAAATTGAGTCTACTCAATTAAATACTGTTTAGCCTTTGAGTGTGCCAGCAGATGTCAGCCAGCTGGTCTTGAGGAGGTCCAGCGAAAAGTCTGACAGCAGGTACGGCTCTACTAGAGTGCTGGCCATCCGTAATAGTGTTTTACTCTATGGCAAACGTAATCCAAGAAATTGCAGTAATACACAACACTTTTTGTTTTGATGTTGCAAGATCTTCAACGAATGTTAAAGAAATACTGTGGAAAACATGACAAGGCATGCTTTAAGGCAATTCTAAATGTCAGAACAGCTCCTGCACAATATAATTGACCTAATACCGTATCTTTCCACAAAAAAAAATCAGCAAATTGTTAAAGCACTTGTTTGTGTGTGATATATATATATATATATATATATATGCCAATTTACTTAACATTTATAACTTTTGTGGAAGTGGCCAACTAAAAAACCTAAGCACGCTTGCAGTTACCTTCCCTTCAGCCAATTGTCTAGAAGATTACTAAAATAGTTTAAGGGTTTGCCCACCCCTGGTCTAAGTGACCAGGGGTGGGCAACCCTGGAGGGCCGATGCCCTGCATGTTTTAGATGTTCCCCTGCTCCAACACACCTGATACAAATTGATGGGTCTGTTAGCAGGCTTCCAATGACCCATTCATTTGAATCAGGTGTGTTGGAGCAGGGAGACATCTAAAACATGCAGGGCACCAGCCCTCCAGGACCAGGATTGCCCACCCCTGGTCTAAGTGAATTGTAGAGGGAAAGTTTGAATATACACAAGTGAGTTTCACTTATGTGATTTTCTGCAAGGCTATAAACCTGTCTCCAGACAGCGTTGTCCATTTTTATATAACATCAAAACCATTTGAGCCTTGCTTTGTTTGGAAGTAAGCACATTCTGATTAGCCACTAGGCTCATTTACAGTAAAGGCTTCATTGCCTCGTGCTGTACTTTCAAGACAAACAGGAGCCAACCATTCATGCTCAATGGACTCAGTCATGCCGGCATCTACAAATTGCTATTAGGACAGCACAAGCATTCGATGCAAGTAGCAAAATAACTGGACTGTATATCGCAAAAAAAATGTGCAGAGGTCTGGAAAAAAAACAGAATAGGACAATATACATGGTTCGAATATTTTACAAGAAATGATAATGAGCCAGAAGACAGGTTTATAACATAAACTTCATTTATAAAAACATGATTGCAGCACAATTAATCTTATGAAATTTAAAAGGACCCCTTTGCTCAATAAAGAACTCAAAAATTGTGCTTCATTGATGTAATACATTCTTAATCAAAAGATCCCCAAGCACAGTGTCTAAACTGCTCATAGAAACTCCAAAGAAACTGACATCTACAGTACGTCTGAGGAAAATACTTTGGATCAGTCCTCTCAAACAAAGTCACTACAGGAATAAATATGATCTGGCATGTACGTGAAACTATGTTTAACAAAAACAATATCAATGCACCAGGTGGGCCCATCTCTCATCATCCACGCGTGCATGAGTGTGTCTATGTATGTGTTATGCCTTTCATGCTTAAAGAAAGCAGATCACCAAAGGATTTAGCCTTGTATCTGTTCTGGATATTTTATACATTTTTTAATAACCAAAGCACCAGTGACAGAATCAATTTACATAATCCTTATTCTTAAACTAGACTTCTTTTTATTTTATTTTTTTAAGGAGATAAATGGACCTTCCCTGCTGAATAATACAGCAGAGCACATTTTCTAATATCATTTTGGATTTCTAATGGTTTTGTGTGTGTGAGTGTCTGAAGCACTGTGCTGTATGCGTTTCTCAGGCATTGCAAGACTTCACATTCAGGGTGTTGATGAATAAAGAGTTTTCATCTGCAGGTAAACTGAGAGAATGTTTATGATGAATGTTCTGTGAAGGGAATACTGCTTACATTGAGGCAAGCTTCCCAATCACCTGGTTGGTTTTACTGTTGTATTGTCTAACTTGCGCTACCTGCACATCCAGGTAAGGTATAGCCCAAGTTCACCGCCAGCACTTGATCAGAGTGAAGCAGCTGTGAACAGAATAGCTACTGAAGTACAAGGCCAACCTGAAAAAGAGGTGTTCGATGCAAAAATCAACACATGGTATGACAAATCTCCCACCACACTGCGATGGTAAACTGGTCAAACACTGACCTTATCAGGATCCATGGGGGGACATTTCCAGTTGTACAGGTAATACTGAAGGTTACCATCGCCAATGCCAAATTTGAGCTTATCCAAAAATACCTTATTCTCCATCAGATCCAGGGCATTGAAAACATCGAACCCTTTCTGTAAAAAAAAAAAAAACATACACAAGTTGCAGATTACGTTGTTGTTGGTTGTTTTGTCCCCCCCTCCCCATTGGGCAATTTCAGTTGTAATCTGCATATTAACCATTGCCGGCATCTATACCAGTTTGGCCAAGATCAGTGCATCGGTCATTAGGTCCAGTAGTGGAGTCTGCATGTGGACGGTGTAGAAGGAGTAGGCAGCCTTCAGACTCCTGTGCATGGGGTGGTGCATCACCGTCGAGGGCAGAGTGTAGAAACTAGTCAAATCTGTCAGAATGCCGCCCGCACCCTAAAACATAAAGACACGCCACATTCTTATACGGTGATCCTCCATGTTCCATTGGCGTATTCTGCTGCCATAAATGGCTCCTTAGGTACTGAAGGAATGTGGTTTGATTATTTAACTAATAATTATGTTTTTTTCCTTTGGCAGACATGTCATACTTAATTGACCATTTCAGCTGTATTTCCTGTGCTCTTTGCATCTCATGCCTAAATGTACCACTTGGCCACAAACAAAAAGACACTGCTTAATTTACATTTCAACCTCACCCAGCAGTTGTCCCACCTACAGACTGGATGGCAGCATATGGTAATGTCATTGTATTCCCCCGATACCCAGCTGTGTCTGCAGGTCAAGCAGATAAAGCCTGCACCCGCACTGGACACAACCAAATTAACATTTACCTGTGGTGGTGGCAATGACTGTTCCCCTTTGTTCTGTGCTGTCCTGTAACTCACCATAAAGCTCTAAACTTGCCTATGTAACCTCAGAAATTTTTTTGGTGGAGCTTCACTTGTGAAACCACACGTTTCTCCCTTGCTGCGCACCATTGTATTATTAAAGCCTGCTTTCCTGATTCAACGCTATCCGACAACGACTGGTCTACGTTTTTATGATAGAAAATGATTCCTATCTATTCCTACCTCCACAACGTATGTGTCGATGATGGTGTCCTGCGGTAAGAACCAGTGGGCCACCTCATCTTCTCCCATAGAGGGCGCCAGATGGAAACGCCTCAGGTGTTTCTGAAGCAGGTCCGTGACCTGGCGTACATCGCGCCTCTCCATCGACCTCAGGCCTGGGGTCTTGGTGCTCTGCGTCAGTGGAGAAGGAAAAGACCAGGTTAATGGTTGGTTGGTTGCAATCGATATATGTCATTATGACGTCCTAAATGAGCAGCTGAGAGTCTGCGGGTCTTTACGTCGGGTAGTCTGTAGAGCTTCATGGTTCTCTGCAGGGTCATGTTTCTGCTCAGGTGGGAGAACTTCACTTCCACTAATTTCCTAGGGTTAAGTGAGCGATGCCAGTATCTGCAGAGACACACACAAAACAGGGACAACATCATCTCCAGCCCTTCCGATCCTGCCAATGTGACAGCCAAAGAAGGCTTTTATTATTAACACTAGTAGGCCTGTCACGACAATCACTATATCGACTTAACGTGCTCTCGTCTGCCAGCGCTCCAGCACACACAGAGTATACAGCGACAGGTGAAGAAGTGTTCCTCAAGGTTTAAATAGGTGCTTTCCCCCTGCATAATTCCAGCCAACGTTTGGAATAATACAGTAAATGCACATATGTGACTTTTTTTTTTTTAGGTTTATTTGTAATACTTGGTCAAGCGATGAATTTGATGTAACCACTAATATCGAACAATTTATCTCACATGACAATAGCGGAGCAACATTGTTTACATGATTCTAACAATAATATGGTTTATCGCAATCATTTCTGGGACAATATATTGCCCAACAAAAAGAGCTATCGTGACAGGCCTATTCACGCGTAGTCTCCGTGTACCTGCATGTGGACACAGGCTTGGGAAGAACCACCCCTGCTGTGTAGACCGCCTGGAATATTCCCTCCAGGTTCACCCTCCGCGTGATCTCCCTGATCAGAACTGGAGCTACCCTCTTTGACCGCAACTTTTTATGCACACAGAGGAAATTAATCTCAACCATATTTTTTAACCTGCGTGTGTAGAGGGGGAAAAGAGAAAGGTGTGTGCCATAAAGTCCACGCTGTATTGGAAGCTGCTTAATGTACGTCACCCTTTTAAAAATGTGTTTAGAGTTCACGCTGTATCGTCTCACGTGTCGTAGATGCGTATATCTGCAGGAATGGCACTGATGAAGCCAACCAGCTTCTTATTGGAGGACACTCTCACTCCACAATGCCACTGGGGTAACCAACCGGGAGGACGCAGTGCCCTAATGGGTGATATAAGGGTCACTGAGATTAGTTGAATTTGAGATTAGCTGAATTTGAGATGGTTTACTAAAGATTATAATTGACTAAACAACATCAACAAGTGAACTTCCCGAAAGAGGCTTACCATTTAAGAAAGTTGGGCGAATAATCAAATCGAAACATGTTGTCATCATCTTCCACATAGTTTTCATTCAATAACGTGTACAGCTCCTTCAGCTGGGAGAAGAGAGAAAGCAGCCACATGTCCATGCTTAGTTTGTTTGCATACAATGGTCGTATTAATTGCACAAACGCAAACACGCACTCACAACATCTGCATTGCTGAGATCCAACGTGTCCCACATGAAGCCTTGGGGCAAGGAATAGGGCTCCTGCCTGATGTTCTCCTTGTCTGCTTCAATCGCCCCATGGCTTGTCACTACCTCATCTAAATTAAAGCATATTTACTGGGATCAAAATCTATTTTACAACTCAGCTAAAAGAGTTGTACTGGTCTATATTAGCATTATAATATTAGATGTGGGTTTGGCTGGAGAGCTACTACACAGACATGTCTTTCACATTAATATAAGTCATGGAAACAACAATCAAATCCAGTGATGTATCAAATGTACTTTTAAAAGGTAAATATATTGAAATGTTTCCGGTTATAAGTATTTGGGTATCCAAATTGATTGCAAGTTATCTTTTAAACAGCACATTAAAAATATTGTCTCTAAACTCAAGTTGAAACTTGGTTTCTATTAAAGAAAACCAATTAGAGTTAGAAAATATCTTGTGTCTGCAACTTTTATGCCTTTGCTAGATTATGGTGATCTGCTGGATATGCATGCAGTACCTCTGCCCTGCGTTTCATCACAGGTTGTAAATACTTAACGCACCATTGTAATCTCCATGCTAAAGCTGAGTGGACATCATTGTATGTACGCAGGCGCACTCATTGGTTGAGTTTTATTTATAAGACTCAACGTGGGTTGGTTCCATCTTATTTATGCACTTTTCTCTTTAAAAGCCAAAGTATATATGGCCTGCGCTCTCAGGATACATTGAAATTGTCTGTTCCCCAGGTGCATACAGAGTTGGGCAAGAAAGCCCCAACAGCCTGGAATGATGTACAGAATTACATTTTTAAGGTATGTGAAATGGGACAAGGATTGTAATTTCTTTACGTATAATTGATTATAACTGATAGTTTTATGCTTTTCATTTGTTGTGGTACTGTAATTGAATGGTTGACATTGTGTGTTTAAATGATGTATGTGAATGTTTTAAACTGCCCTCTTGGCCAGATCGCTCTTGTAAAATAGATTTTTATCTCAATGAGTCTTTTACCTGGTTAAATAAATGTGTATATAAACACTGTGCTTGCCCCAACAGACTCCAACTATTATTGGAAGCTGACCTCCTTTGCAACCTATAGACCCTTTTTACACACCGAAATTGTCGCAACCGGAATGGTCATACCAGGGTTTAACAGCGGCCAGCAATATGAAAATAATGGAAGTCTGGCGATTTATAAATTATTTCTAAATATTTAAGAAGTGTTTTGCAGTTTGCCACCGCAGATAATACTATTATAGTTTACCGGCGTTTGTTGACTGAGGAAAAAGCTGGATAAAGCCAAGAATATAAGCAAATTTCACAAAAACATGCATGAAGCTGAAGTTAACTATGTTACGTCATGATTGTCAGTCCATTGTAAAGTATAATAATCCAAAAAGGTATAGTGCAATATTTTATTTAATACTATAATCTATAATTGTGTATGCCATCGAGTACCACTTACGTTCATGTTTTTAAGTGTCCAAGTATGTGCTAAGCTGCTAGTACAGCAAGTAAATGAGGAAAAAATATGAGCCTTGTACATGTGAGGTTCTAATATGTAGTGCATATTCCTAAAATACCTTTGTAAGAAATGATGATGAACTGATGACACAATGATCAATAGATACAAAACATTTTTTTTTGCTTGCAAGTTTAATTTCCCAGTGAATGTTGGAAGCCCAAAATTGTTCAGAGACAAAAGGTGCTGCAGGATTGGAGACGTTGCTACCATCTGAGGTCGTGTTGATATTTAGAAAACGGGCCCCTCTGTAATACTACAACTGTGTATTGTTCGTCTTGCCTGTTTACACTGTTATGATGATTTCTGGTGCGACAAACATGGGGCACTGGTGAATACAGGGCAATTAAGGCAACACAAATTAATCTAACCTAGAGAAAACAAGAGCCTATATTGTTCAGGACATAGTATACTCACTTAGCTTGGGGACAGGCTGTGTATCCCAGAACTGATACTTGTGTTTGGCTGCCTCGTCAATGTTTTTGGCAGGACCCTGGCATGACAGCAGCTCCATAGCTCGTTGGATGTCCTGCAGCTTCTGCATGGGCAAGCCTGGGTTCTACAAATTAACACAGGAAAGGACACTCACACACATACATTCTTACACACTGACTGCCAGCGGCAAGAATTACGGCTAGAGTCAGAACGCTAGAAGTTCCCACCCATTCTCCTACCTTGATCTCTTGAGAGTCCGAAGCAGAGTCTGATTTGGCTTCTCCAGAGCTTGGTTTCTCTTTCTTTCTCTTTTGCTTCTTTTTCTTCCTCTTGGCCCCCAAATCTCCCCCTGGACTTCTACAAATGTACACGTGTACATGCGTGATTCATTAAAATCTACATGCATACCTCCTCAAAAACGTGTTTTATCCTGACATCGATTGGCGCTACCTCCCTTAGCAACGAATGACACGCTTACTAGCACTGTTTGTTTCAGTGGCTAGCTGTCATCCTCATGCCATATTCAGTATTCAGACACCAGGTTGCTAATGGAATGCCAATCGGTTTATTTTGTGCTGGTAAAATTACATCCTATAGCCATACACCCTAAATCAAAGCTATTGTATTATGTGTTGTAATTAGTAGTATTGACTTATTGCAACGGTCATGCAATTGTGCACTGCAGTGGCGTTAGCTAGCAACAGCTAACGCTAGTACGAGCGACTTCGCCATCCAGTGCAGTTCCTATTTCCGACAACAGAGATAAACAGAGCTATCTAAGGTGTCCGAACTACCGTGTTCCTGATCCAGGCTTACAGACTATCCTCACCCTTGCATATGCTCATTCTCATCTTCATTATCTCCATCTATCCCACAAGTATCCTGATCGTCTAGCTCCAGGCTCTGCTGGCTGGCTGCAGATTCACTGTCCTCCGCCATCATGAAAATGTAAAAAAAAAAAAAAGAAGAAAAAGAAGAAAAAAAAATAGTCAGCTACCGTTTGATACAGACACTATAGGGATGGAAAAACAAAGACGATAACAATAGAAATACCGCCATCTGGTGTTTAGAATGGAAAACACTCCCATCTACTAAAATCTATAACATACACAACACATATAGTATACACGTGTAAATATACATGTATATGTATATATTTATTTCAAAACATTCAAGGACATCTTACATTGCAAATAAGCAAATACATAGATAGAAAACATTTGGCTGAGACATATATACCATAATAATAAACATTTGACCAAGGCAGAATATACATTCTAGAAACAAGACACCCAAACCAAAAAGATCTGTGAAATATACAAAATCAACAAAAAACAATAATAATATATTCTTGTTGGGAGGGCAAGGGAGTCAAGTGACAGCGGAACAAATGGTCAAATGTCAAAAGCAACCTTGAAGAGAGGGGTTTTGAGGTGCTTAGCGAACGAGGTGCCCGTGGTAGCATGTCATGTGTGCAGTAGAAGTTTATTCCAGAGTCTGGGGGCAGAGCACCTGAAGGCCCGAGCCCCCATGGTGGAGAGGTGGAATCGGGGGGTGACCAGAAGGCCTGTAGAGGACGAGTGAAGAGATCGGGAATGAGTATATGGCAGGAGAAGGTCAGAGAGGTAGGATGGAGACAGATTGTGGAGGGCCTTGTATGTGAGGAAGAGAGTCTTGACTTTGATACGGAATTGTACTTGAAGCCAATGAAGTTGAAGCCAAATTGGAGTGATGTGATCTGCTGTCCTTGTGTTTGTGAGGATTCTGGCAGCAGAGTTCTGAACTAGTTGGAGGTTATTGATACATTTGGTCGGGATGCCAGAGAGAAGAGAGTTGCAGTAATCCAGGTGGGAAATGACGAAGGCACGGGTGAGAGTTTCGGTGCTTGAGTATGAAAGTTGATGGTTTGATGTGTGATTCAAACGAGAGGGAGTTATCAAATGTGATGCAAAGACTTTTTACGGTTGTTGACAGTGGAATGAGATGACCTGCAATGTTAAGGCTGGGGTTGTCTTGTGTGGAGAGAGTGGATTTGGAGCCAATGAGCAGGACCTCTGTCTTGCTGTTGTTGAGTTTGAGGGCATTAAGAGTCATCCAGCTCTGAATGTCCTGAAGGCAGTTTGTGAGGAAGATAGGGGGGACATATGAGGTGGATTTTGTTGAGATGTAGAGCTGGGTGTCATCCACGTAGCAGTGAAAGTAAACGTTATGATGTCGCATGATTGTGCCCAAAGGTAGGAGGTATATGATAGAGAGCAGAGGACCCAGTACCGAGTCACGAGGGACACCCATTGAGACTGCCGCACATCGTGATTTGAGAGATTTTAGTTGGACAAATTGTTGGCGACCAGTGAGATAGGAGGAAAACCAGGATAGCGCAACTCCTGCAATACCAATGCCAAGTCTAAGAGGAGTGGGTGGGAGATAGATAATCCACATATTGTATTGCACAGTATGTGTGTGTGTATATATATATATATATATATATACACATACACACACACACATATAATGTATATATACACACACACACATACACACACACAATGCAATGTGTTTTTACACCTTTCCATCATAACCAGCATTCACTTTTTCAGCAATTTGAGCTACAGTAGCTCGCCTGTTGAATCGGACCACACGGGCCAGCCTTCACTCCCCATGCATCAATGAGCCATGGCCGCCTGTCACCTTTCCACCGCTTTTTCTTCCTTAGACCAGTTTTGGTACTGACCACTGCAGACCAGGAACACCCTACGAGCTGCAGTTTTGGAGATGCTCTGACCCAGTTGTCAAGCCATCACAATTTGGCCCTTGTCAAAGTCAGTCCTTACTGTTGCCCATTTTTCCTGCTTCTAACACATCACCTTTGAAAACCAGATGTTCACATGCTATATTCCACCCACTGACAGGTGCCACAATAACGAGATTATAAGTGCTATTCACTTCACCCGTCAATGGTCATAATGTTACGGCTGATTGGTACACACACACAAACAGGCCTACAACAATACAACTTGAAAGATCAATTTGAAATAAAGTCAAGCTCGCAAGTTCTGGTATATTTTTGCCTGTCCCCCCCCCCCCCTTTGTAGAAATTATGTGAACTCAGTGGTTCAACCCCCATAAACTCCTCACCATGTGTCGAGGTTAGCAAGACACCTAACCCTAACTGCTTCCAGTGGTCAGGTGTCTCCTTGCATGGCTGACATCACCATCGGTGTATGAATGTGTGTGTGAATGGGTGAATGTGAGGCAAATCATGTGATGCAAATCATGTACAGTGCTTTGGATAAAAGCAGTGCATGTACAAGGAAGCAATCACATTTGTTACGTAACCAACTAACAAGAGTATTTAGTTGAAAAACACACATCACATTAGCTTGTCCGTTTATTTAAAATAATTGGCTTAAAATATAATGCAAGCAACCAACCGATACTCAGGCTGCTGTTTACAGTACAATATAGTGCACATTTACCCTTGTGCTGGTGGTCGCTCCAGAAAACAAAGAAAAGACAGTGTAGTCGACAGCACAAGCTCACACACTGAACAGAAGAGAAATATAAACACTGCATACAATTTCTACAACTGTATTAACCTTGATTGGATGATGGCGCATTGATTTATGTTCAGCTTTCACACACTTAAGACACAAACAAAGCCTGCAGCAATGCATACAGACATTATTCACTCTGACACAAACACCGTCAGCGGTCAATCATATCCATATAAAAAGAAATGCACTAAAATGACCTGCAGTTCAATGTCTTCTCATACAATCATTGTATCTAGCTTTACCCCATGCTACGCTGAAAGCATGAAATATTGAGCTGCTCGCACACTGACTATAAGGTTGATTGTAGCTGGTAGGCTTTCAGAGTATAGCTTATAGCTAGTGCTGAGGAAGAGGGGATATATACTGCATGCTTTCTTTCACAAGGGTGGAGGAGGGTCGAGGTAGCAGAGGAAAGCTCAAGGCAAAAGAAGGTGAGAAATAAATAAACGTACATTGCTTACTAACAGATTTGTGTGGAACTAATTCAAAGGCACTTGGAACATGGGGGGAAATGGCAAATAGTGTTACATGTATACAGCAAGTAAAAAGCAGTTTGGTTTCAAGCTAAAACGTGTGTTTACGGTCTAAAAATAAGGCATATCATAAAGAGGAAGCACTTAACATATCTGGATTAAAACAAAAGTAACATATTTTCTGGTAAAATACTTCATATTGGCAAATAATATTGTAGTGTAATCAAAATGAGAAAAAAAGGCATCTCAAGCGCAACTGTATAAAAAGTGGTGCATAGCCATCAGAGCACAAAATGACAGTGGTTCAACAGTAACAAAACCCTTTATATTACAACCCAAAACTCCTAGTGGAGATATAGTGGCATTACATCCTTACTACCAAAAGTAGTACATTATATGATTCACTTGTGGGGAGTCTGAGGCAATATCCATTTCCTTTGACATGGTCCTTTACTAAGAACAACACACTGCAGCCCTTATCGTCTTGTGTAAACTAACTACGAATGGGCTAGGCTGAATCCGAACAGATATAGTTACATTTCTGCTCTACATTATACCTTTTACATGCATAAGGAATAGATTGCTGGGAAAGCTCAGTCTGCATTGTCTGCCGGTGCTACTCGGACTATGGCAGCAAAGTGAAGCGGATATGGCTCATAAACAACTTCTTTACAGTTGTGAGAATGACAACCTCTCCTACACCGCTCACCTTCGCTTAGAAGGCTAGTTATATAAAATTGTGCATCGTGTGCAGAAAATATTCAAATGCTCCGCCTTCCACGTGGATCTGTATCATTTCTCTATGACATTCCCGATTAGTGTTCAATCCGTGTAGTGTGGTGAGGAAAGGAGTCCAACAGCGACGATATCAGCGTGTCTACACGGGCTCTGGACAATGCCACCCCATCGTATTGCCGACCTATATACTCAGTGCTTTATATAAGGGGGGCTTGGAAGCTTCATTAGAGATGGGCGTGTCCTTCATGTAGCAAGGGGGGGAGGGGAGGTCATTTGAGATTGAAGGCCAGCAGGGGTCGCTCCTCTCGCCTCTGCCACGGACTCTTCTTCTCCTCCTCCTCCCCGGCTTCGTCGGCGTCGTCGGGAGAGGCCAGCGGTGAGTCGGTCCTGAAAGTCATGGCGCCTGGAGCGGGCGGGGGAGGGGGAGAGGCGGGGGAGGCAGAGGAGGTGGAGGAGGACGGGGACGGGCCCACCTCTTGTATTTGCATCCTTCCCACTGCGCTCCCCTCCTCCGAATCCCCTTGCTGAACGCCAGCCTTGTCTGCCGGGAGGGGTCCTCCCGCTGCTGTGCTGTGGGGGGGACCCCTCCCTCTGCCCACGCCCTCGCCCTCCAGCTCCCTCCCCCTTCGGCCTCCTCTTGGCTCGTTCAGGTCCACGCCCGAGTCCAGGCTGGTGTCGTTCCCAATGCCGCGCCTCCTTCCCCCGCCGCCGCGCCGGCCTCCCGCACCCGGCGTGTTGCCGTGGCAGCCGGCCCGCTGGAGGTCAATGTAGGAGTGGCGGATGTGAGCGTTGGAGCGGCCGTCCAGTGAGACGAACCAGGCACGCGGGTGCGGCAGGGGCTTGCCCCCCCGCAGCTCCATCAGGTTCTTTTCGGCCAACAGCGTGTCCTCCACGTTGATCTCCATGAACGCCGCGTCCCCGAGGCCCGTCGGGATCGACAGAGACTCCGACATGCTGAGGCCTTCGCCGCTGCCGCCGCCCTGCTTAGGGTGCCTCGGGGAGCCGTCTGAGGGGGGCGACTGGGGCCCCAGGGGCTGCTGGGAGTGCGAGGCGTTGAGCTCCGCCTGCAGGGTCTCCAGGTCGCTCTGCTGGTCCGTCTGCAGCAGCAGGGCCTGGCCGCACAGCGGGTGCTCTCCAGGCAGGCGCATGTAGTGGGCGGGGATCACCAGGGTGGGGCGCACCCGCGGGTAGCCCTCCCCGGCACCGCTCAGCAGGTCCACCGAGCCGCAGCACAGCAGCTGGCCCGGCCGCGCCGACAGTGACGGCCCTGCCGGCCGCTCCAGGTGGTCCATGGAGCGCGACAGCAGGTAGTCCGGCGGTCGGGTCTCCCCGCCCTCCACGCCGCTGGGGGAGCGAGACGGGGAGGAAGGGGCGGTGCCGACGCAGACGCCGCTCAGCCGGCTGGCAGACGCCAGCGCGTGATTGGTCGCGGGCGGCCCCTCCGATATCTGGTTGGTGGAGGAGCAGACGGAGGTGTACGACTGGCGGAAGCCCGCGGCGGAGAGCGGCGGGGCCTTCAGCTGGAACGTCTCCGCCGAATGGCGGCAGTCTCTACTGCGGGGCGTCAGGTTGCTGAGAGACGAGCCGTGGCGACTGTTGTTGGCCAGGGAGGAGCGGCTGTGCTTGCCGTGGGAGATGAAGCCGTGTGCGTGTTGATTGTCGTGCTGCTCGTACGAGGAGGGCTTCAGCATCGGCGTGGTCATGTCGGGATCAGCTGCCGTGGATACCAGCTCCAGTTGCGTCTAAAACATGATTTTTAATGCGTCAAATAATTTAACAATTATGTAAAAAAAAAAAATCTAGAAAACAGAAGTCTTTTACTTTGAAGGAACAGTATAGCACACCTTCAACTTATCAGCTTCTCCTGCTTTGACAGAAGTATTTAGAATTACATGGACGAAGACCAACAGCATAACTCACTGACCAAAAGCAGATTTTACAACGACACAAGTCTTACTATTTGCAGGTTAGTCATTAAAGCACTGCACTAGCATCATACCGGAATTACGTATGGTCTTGTGAGTGACAATGCTAAGACCCAGTGAAATGCCAGTTCCTGGTAGTGCTGACACACTTACAGGGAGGGGCCTGTGTGTCAGACATAGTGCTCCTGAACGTAAGAGGCTGAGATTAACTGTCCGCTAACAAAAAGTGGGGCTGGTACGGTTGGTCAGGCTTGAACCCGGGCCTTCTGACCGACTTATTCAGGTCTCTACTGAGAATGGGTGGCTACATAGTGATCAACAGA
Organism: Amblyopsis rosae; assembly: GCA_025399935.1. NCBI lineage: Eukaryota > Metazoa > Chordata > Actinopteri > Percopsiformes > Amblyopsidae > Amblyopsis > Amblyopsis rosae. The sequence continues at coordinate 16,396 of JAODTR010091305.1, read as the reverse complement.
CCTCACTGCTGATGAGGTTAAGGTGAGACATGGAGGTGGCCTGGTCCCTCTGGCTGCCCTCCACACCAGAAGACTGATGCAGCTTGTGGTGGGAGCCCCGGGGCTTCAGACACCGGCGCCTGACCACAAGGCAAGAAACAGAGAGAATGTGGTCTTACTGAGAGCCTTCATTTGGGGTTTAAATGGATCTGGGAATATTGGCAATTAAGCAGAACAAAAATTATATATTTAAATGCACATATATATATTCAAGAAAACACAGTAATATAAAGCCCTATGGGTTTTATCAGGATGTTAAACTTAACTCAAATTGTAAATGGACTGCATTTATCCAAAGCGCTTTACAGTATTTTGCCTCACATTCACCCATTCACACACCGATGGTGACTGCTGCCATGCAAGGTGCGACCAACCACCAGGAGCAGTAGGGGGTTTGGCATCTCGCCTAAGACCCCTACTGCAAGCAAGATGTTTTTGTTTTCATGTTCGCCAATGAATCAGGGTTATTCTTTAAGGCTGTATATTGTACTGCCTCCATGTTGTCAGCTAAAATGACCTAATAGCTGTCAAAAACAGCTTCCACTTGAGGTAGCAGACAGGTTTGGCAACAAACGGTCCGATCCTCCCAGCCAAATTCCTGCTAAGACAAAACAATGGGTTGCCAGGTTGGCGTTAGCGTGCTGATACAGACCTGCAGGTGTACAGTAAGAGGCACAGGAGACACAGCAGGATGAGGGCCATGCCCCCCAGTATAGCAAGCAGAAACACAGTGTGGTACATGCTGATGTCCTTCGCCACCTCGGGACCTGAGGGGTGGAACAGAGGAGCGTGGAGAAACAGACGCACACAGATTCATAATCTACACTGCTTCTGAAATTCACACTGTATTAGAGGCCTCTCTTATATCACGCAAAGGCAGAGGGTTAGGCATCCTCGAGAACGCTCGCTAAATTCAATAAAATAGACCAGAAATCATCCCGCGCCCTCAGCCCCACACATCGAAATGCATTGTGAAGCAAAGCGTAGTACTACGGCTGTGTTGATACGAGCACTTTGTTTATATTTGTTTACGGAGCCAGGGCTGTGCTGAAGTATCTTGATTATTTATGTCAGCGCGCACAGAGAACGGTAAAATACCGATATGCAAGGACATATTTGTTGAATCTGACAAAATATCTTACAATTATCTTACAGTAGCTGACTATATCTTTAACAGCTTCGGGTATTTAATCTGGCAAAACTAATATGTTGTATTGTTCTCTTGTTCTTTGTTGTATTGCTTGTATTCATTTGTATGAAGGGATTATCGTTGTAGAACAAACAGGTAAATCTGCCATTTGATTTTCACCTGTATGCAGTGGAGACATTGCAGCCACCCAGTATCCAAACTGGGGAGCGATGTAGGTCACACAGAGCTGATGGCCGTCCCTCTGCACGTAGCCCAAACTGCTCTTTAACCAGGCCCCTGCACACACACATGCGCACACACACACTTCAAAAATGGCAGATCCAAATAATCCCTCCCTATTAGGCCCCCTATTGTGAATTACTGCAACAAGAAATTAAAAGGGCATTCTCTTGTTCAGCACTAGCACTGTTTTTATTCCATTTTACTGGACAGCTGACTCTCATTAACTCAAGAATAGACTGAGCAACACCCCACTCAGCTACACTTAACTACCACAGCTGTCTAGTCGAAGATATTCAAGGTATTTTAAAATTTCGACCCAATGGTTAGACTCCTCTCCAGGAATAGCTGCAGTCTCCAATCAGAACTGCTGGCGTTTAATATTCCAGCCACAAGGGGGCAGCATAAACAACATCTCTACGGGAGACCATTTACAGAGGAGTAACAGATAATATCATTGGTGACTGACCCACAACAAAGACAGGTGCTGCAATTGAATGGTTGCCCGTATAATCAACCCGCATTCGAGTACGTTTATGAATTATGTCCGTAAACATCACCACAGTACCTCTCCACTAGCGGAGAGGGGGACATGGGGAATATAAGAAGAAACAAGTGAGGGCAATGAGGGATACAGTAAGACAAACGATAAGAATAAAAGGATAGTAAAGCAGAGGCAGAAGACAGAATGGCTGTATGACTCAGCACATCACACTCAAGAGTCCGCTACTCTGCCTAGTTTCACCTTTACCCTGTGTCTTCCCAGGGAAGTTCCATGGGCAAGCTCTCGCTCCCTCACTGTTCCTACATCCTGTTTAGTAGCGACGTTTAACGACAGTTCCCAATGCAGCGCTACAGAAAACCGCAGGGACATTGGCAGCAGCTCATTATCAATGCAAATACTGGATGAATATATAACCTATTTTACTACAGTCTAGACAAAGATGGATGCTACACTGCACTGTCCAAAGCTGGCTTCACTATTCAGTAGTAAAAGCCTCTAAAAAGAAACAGAAAAAAGATGATATTTCCGCATGAATCATCATCCATCATCAAAGAGATGCTAACAGAACAGAAGAAATGTGGACACTGGCCTCTCAACTAAACCAGTTATTTTCGAGACACAAGATGCACAACACAGCTTTTCAACTAGCATGCCAGTGACCATATACTGTATGCCAGTACAGCTATACTGTATCTGCTATGTGCCATTATCAGCCAATAATTCCTTCTCACAAATTAGTTGAGCTGTACCGCTGTCATTTTGCTCTTTGCTCATGACATCACCGTGGAGGAGACATTCTCACAGTTGTCTAAAGAAAATGCCCTTTGTCAGCCAACTCCTTACTAGACCTAATGTCTGCGAATGACACTCAGACACAGGAAGCAAACTTGATCTGGGCGTGAGTGACATCATTCCTCCATGTGCTCAATAAAATCAAACAATACGAGGCTGAGCTTCACAAGCAGGACTGTGTGTTCTCCTCGTACAAGAAACTAGTCTGTGTGCAACATGTCAACAACAACAACAGCATGAACATCTCTTTCTTGGCGAGGGGATCATTTTATTAAGTAATCCACGAACAGACAGTGGAAACATTTAAAAGGCTTTTGTGCATATGGTACATTTTCGATTTACCACATGCATGTACGCACGCACGCATACATTCAGACGCAGGACACAATCCATGTGCACACATACACAAAAAGCACACACATACACGCGCACACACATAAAAAAAACCTGCTCACTGGGAGAACTAAAATTGGAGCTCGGCCATATAGTTATTTATTTGGTGGGTTGCTAGGAAACGCGTGGTCTACTAAGCACACGGGTCCAGAGATAGCTGCTGTGTGAAATATGCCCCACTACAGGCTGTGCGTGGGCTACAATTGTGTACTGTGTGGTTGTTGTTGCCACATCTTAAATCACAGCTCACTTGTGAGCTCCGGGGATGTTGATACTCTGGGCAGTTTAGACTGGCGCTCTAAGCCCCTCAGAAGAAACATATGACCTTTCCCGCAAAATTAGCCTGTTTTTCATCCTGGAGTCCTGAGAGGCTGATCTAGGCGAGGATCTAGCAGATAAGGTGGAGGCCGATAAAACTGCCAAAGGGAAGAAAAACGGCACATCAGCTTATAAAGCCCACATGGAAGAACACAGAAGGAGGTCGATTTGCAGCACAGACGCGTATGACTCAACTGCTGTGACCTCATCCGTGTCTCACAGAGGGGCTGGGTGTGGGTGGGTGCTGGGGGGCCGGACATTAAGAGGATTCAGAGTGCTGGAAGAAACCTCCATGTACTGGAGGAGGGATTGAAGTGGTCAAGCACCACGGAGCCCTTGGTCACGGTTTACTTTATAAAGTGAGATAATCTGCAGACAGATTAGAAATATTGTGACGTGGGTGTGATTTGGAAGTATTTGTCTTTTCATTTGCAGATTCGTACGGTCGGTTATGCAATGGCACATTGTTTTTTCTTCATTTAGAACACTGAATAATTCCATTCATTGCTTTGGCACACAGCTGCAAACTCTGACCTGACTTTGTTGGTGCCATGACCTAAACTTTGGTCAATTTAACCCACAGTCAGAATGCCACAGCTGAAGTGGGTCTGGTTTGTGCAACTTTCTTGGTGTCACTGCCCAACACAGAAAACACAACACAAAAACAGGATATCTTCAATCTGGGGCAAGCAACGAAAGCTTGTGTGTGTGTTTGTTTGTCAGTACTCACCCAAGCGTGGGTCGAACCTCCAGGCAGGGATGTGATCATTCTCCTTCAGCCCGCTGTCAGCCGGCAAAGGGACAGAGATGCTGATTGGCTCGCTCACTTGCAGCTCCACTCCCTCGCCGGCCAATAGGTGAACTGAGATGGCCACCACAGGAGTCAACTTAAAACTCTTCTCAGTTCCTGAGAGGAGAGCAGGGAGGGAGGGGAAAATTGTCAGATGTTAAGAGAGAGCAGAGTGTGTGTGTGTGTGACAGGGGAAGCACCAGCGGAGCATGGGAAATACAAAGTACTTTGGATAAAGGAAAGTTGTCAGAGGAAAGACAGGCAGGAAGAAAAACAGGGAGCAGAGAGGAAAAGGTGGATGTTGGAAATGTCACAAAGCATTGTGTTGACTGAAGCACAAGCATGCTGGTCTTGCCCATGGCAAGAGATGGTATATATGGAGAAAAGTGAGGGGGGGTGGTGGTGGAAGTAACCAACCAAGAGCAGAGATGTGTGCATGAAGACGCACCCACCCACACAGACGGCTGAGACCGTCTGAATGCCTTGTGTAAGGAGAGTGCACACGGGGGTTATTGTGTTTCAGGAGGTCAGGCAGAGAGGGAGAGAGTGGGAGAGAGAGGCCTCTCCTGGGCACGTCTGTCTCTCTCTGTCTGGATTAGCCCTCACTTCTGCCCTCAATCGTCCCCACCCCCAACAAAACCAGCCTTCTCCACTGTCATATCTCTATCACAATTTCCTCCTCTCCTTTAGGTTGCGCTAGGTAATTTGACCCATCGAGGGAGCTGCAAGTCAAAGTGGAACTGGGATTTTACGTGCATAATGCATCATCTATGTATAGCTAGCTATAGAGATATGTATGCTGTTTGAAAAATACTTAACTTTGGCCCACTGGTGGGGCCACAGGGAGTGATGCAGTGCTCTTAGGGCCGCATTCTTCTTTTTGGAAGCTGTCGGCCTCTTTACATTATAACCCTATGGAGCGGGCCGTGTTTAAAAAAAAAGCGCCATGGGCGCTAAACATGTTAAACGCTTCTGCAGTCGCTTCTTCCAGCAGCCCAGGGCTTCTTTTTCAGGTGAAAAAAGTTAAACTTCTCAGAAGAAAGCGCCCCGCGTCATCTGCTTTTTTGACAGCTTAACAATCACAAGCGGCGTAGTGAGACCTGGTGTTTCCCATAACAACCGCAACGAACAGTTTCAGCATCTTTTTTTTTCCCAGGCCAGCGCTTTTCATTCAAAATAAGATGTTACGTCTGAACGCGGACTTACTGCATTTATTGAGTGGCTGGCATTGGCTGCATTAATCTGCCATAGACTCCCATAGCAGAATAATATTCAGGACACCCACTGAACACAATAGGGCCCTTGCCCTCTCAATCTATACCCAACCATATACGTATAGGAAATACGTTGGAAACACAATGAATACAAGAAGATAAACACTGAGACACCTTGTGTTCCCCCTGTGCCCCATGTTGTGAACCACGCCTCTGGAGGTGTGGTTCCGTAACCCGGCAGCTCTCCTTCCCTGCCAGTAGCCGTACCTGTAGCGTTGCTGCCCAGGCCCTGCAGGTAGGGGAAGTGCTGGATGTGTGTGGGGGAGCTGGCCACGGTGAACAGAGCGGTCAGGTTGGCATAGGAAGCGTTTGGGGGAAGGCTCAGGGCTCTGCGTTGGAACTGCACCCGCGGCTGGCCCCTCCAACCTGGGGCCACAGCGGAGAGACACATTGGAGGTCAGGAGGTCACACATCACGCTCAGCAAACAGCACACACACACACATTGCTATTGCAAATGCATTGCTATTGCTAAATCACTGCTACAGCAAATATTACTACTTATATGACAAAGGCTGTTGGTGAGTGAAGCCATAACATTCCCTCAGGATGGCTTTACCAGGCAACTTTCTACTCAACTCTCTTCCCCCAGTGCCTATTACACAAACCGAGCTGTCAAATTAGACTTAATGGAGGGGGATCTGAGATCAATACCATAAGGACGACACTGTGCTCTAGTTCCTTCCAGCCGGCCACGCTCCTTTCTGATGCTACACCGTGCGTGCAATTAATACCTTCACATCCACCGTGCCCACCCCCCCACCGCCACAGATACGGGGTGCCGTTAACACTGTACAGTACACTTTAGCTGGACTCAGCAAGGTGATGTCATTGCAGTTCCACTGTGGCGAGTGCGCATTCCTGACCAATGAGACAAAGGCCCAACTTTGCAAGTACACAAGCGTGTGCTTGTGTACTACTGCTGCACACACTCACGTGAACCCACGTCTACATTACAGCACCGTGTATACGTTAAGCTCAGTGCACCTGGGTCTAACGGCCGACACAAGGAGATAGACAGAGAGAGAGAGAGAGAGAGTGAGAGACAGCGGGGGAGGAGAGCAGACGTGAGAGGTTTCGGGTTTTACCTCTTTTTTCCTCCCCTCCCTCTGCTCATTAGTCCCCTCCACTCTGTTCCCTGCATTCAGACCAAACCAAACCAACCCCCCCCACCCCACCCCACTCCCCCTCGACCCCATTCTCTCCGGTCCGCCCACGCCTCCATCCCCACCCTTTCATTCACTTTCCTCCTGCCTCGTGCCGCGGTTTATCACTCCCCAGGAGCACACAACTTCAGAATATCACCTCAAATGGAGAGAGCTCGTCTGGATGTGTGTGTGTGACCGTGTGTCATGACAGAATTTATGCTCTGACCAGACACGTGCTGTGGGCATTGTCTGTTCTACAATACATTTTGTTATGGTATTGTAACTGTGCGTGCGTGCGTGCGTGTGTGTGTGAGAGGAGAAGGGGCAGGTGGGGGGGCAAGTCTATTCATGTGTTATACTTTAGACAGCCCCCCTGACACTCTAAATGACTCCCTTGTCAGTCGCAGACACACAAATGATCTAACAGACGGACTCGTTTTAATTATTCCTAATTCAGTCAATCTTACCCAATGCAATATACACCTCCGGTACACAAAGGAGCTGACTGGGATGAAGGAAAAACACACAAATAAAGAGCAGACACACACACTTGCGGCCGTTACCTTGGAAGCCAGAGACAATCTGGACCACGTCGTCGTACACCATTAAAGTAGCAGCTCTCTCAGGCAGTAGGTCCAGGCTGAGAGATGAAAACACTGCAGACACACCCACACACATTTAAAAATAGGCCCACAACAAATACAAAAAACGTGGCTGTTTCTCACAGCTACAAACTTCTCTATCAGCTCCTAATCAGACATAACAAGTCATTAAAACATGTATTGGGCCTGCGTTTCTTCCTGTGTGTTGGACAGAGGCCTGACCCAGCACATTTCACATCATTATCTTTCGTCTTCCTTCCTTCCACTCCACTATTGTTCAAAGCTGGTAAGCATGCTATTCCAATTGGCTGCCATTCTGTTGGCTCATAACAGAGCCCCCCCACACACACACACACACACACACACACATGCGCACACCCACAGAGAGAGAGCGTGAACAAACGAGTGAAAGAAACTAGGCAGCCCCCTTGCTGTTTTTTTTGGCATCAACTGTAATAAATTAGTAATGGAGCACTCACACTGATCATGTGCTCACACACCTGATGCAAACCCTGTCTCACTCTCACACACGCGCGCACACACACACACACACAAACACACAAGCTGAAAACCCTCCTCCCAGTCTTAGTTAAATAATCCCTTCTTCCGTCAGAAAGATACACACACGCACGGTCCTACCGGGCAGCCTGGCTGGTGCCCAGGGGGCAGAGTTTGGCACATAGCCCTGCTTGGTCGCCGTGACGACCAATGGGGTCCCGAGGCGGTAGGGGAAGCGGAGGTGCACGTTGCCGTCGGACGACGAGGTTTCCGTGGCTACGGAGGTGTGGTTGGCGAAGAGCTCGACCGTGGCACCTCCCAGGGGCTGCTGTGTGTTGGCGTCGCTCAGGTGGATCTTCAGAGTCGCCTCTGGGGAGCACAGAGTGTTATTTACAGGGCGTACGTGTAAGCAGCATGTGGAGTTATCCGTCTGTCTGTCTGGGAGCACGGCACAGACGGGACGAGGGCCTTGTTGACGCAAAAGCCAAGCACACGTAAGTCAAGCAAGCTTAAATACAGTCCATCTGGTTAGGGTAGGGTACATTTTAGTTACGCGCCCTTTCGCCTCCAAACCACTAAAGACAGCACTCCAGAATCCAGTCACTCACAACAGGAAGGACATCAAACCGTTTCCTGGATAGTGGACAGTGAGATTTCCCCTCTGAAACAATGGGCGGCGTCCAGTGCAAAACAACTTTGTGTATGCATATAAAGTATATATATTTAACACATTCTTATGCTATTCTCCTCAATCCATTGCAGGGCAAACCATATTGCCAATAGTGCTGTAGTATAAACAGACACAATGTCTGTTACCCTCTTCTTAATAAAAATCACTTGTGATGACGGCAATAAAAAGGAAATGTTTATCTGTTAATCTAACAATAGGCTCAGACATTTTGGTGCTAATAGACACTATGGAAGAAATTACAGGCTTGGTTTGCTAATGTCGCTGGGCGATAGTGGTGACAATACATAGTAAACATAATAGAAGACACAAAGAACTACACCTAGCTTCTATTTGACTTTCAGATGACACTGTCCACAAGCAAATCTTGTGACTGCAGCACTGCTAACACAAAAATGTCTAGAGTGATCCGTATTACACACGTTCCATCACTGGGTGGCGACCAGTTGAGATTGAAGCAGCACCCCCCATGCCCCCCCCCCCCCAACACACACACACGTCCATCACAACCAAATTTGGTTGCGTCCTTTTACCTCGCCTACACCAACTCCCCTCCCCCACACAGGAGCACAGTTGTGAAGAACCCCTCTGACAATCTGGAAGAGTTCAACCCAAGTGCAAGTTCCACCTACGAGAGATGGACACAGTAATAATAGTTTTTAATGCGGGGCATTTTATAGTTTTACACCCGGTGTGATCTGGCAGGTATAACATGTCCATCTTTAACCAAACACACTGGTTAAGTCCTGCTGTCAAGCTCCTCACTGGACTAAATTACGTACAACCATCCATGGTCCTGTCTTTATACTACTTTCACCGCAGAGGTTGAGGAAAATAAAAGGAAACTTATTTCAATTTTGTCAATGTTGTCTTAACAAATAACACAATTGCGTGTTGAAGACCTTGTGTGTGTGTTGTATGCATTGTGGTTGTAGAAGGAGAATTATGAAAGCATGACCTCACTTCCTGTCCCACTCCCAATTATTCGTTGTTAGGGGTACCAGCTGTGCTCACTTCTAAGAACCCCTCTGGGAGACACCACTCAAACTCAATCACACACACAAACCTCATCACTGATGGCATCCCTATTTAAGATAGCACACTCCTCAATAGTGTGCACAGGCAGGGAGAAGAGAAGATTATGGTAATGCCAGAGAGAATGCATTACAATGCTTCCATCATGTTATTATTCCAAAATCTTTTGTAATACATTTACTAACTAGTGACTTAGCAACGGTCTCTTACTATGGCCATTTGTGTGTTGGGGACATTTGGACAATGAAGAGATCAAAGAGATGAACTGATCCCCTGAGCAATAATAAAGATTTTCCCACCAATTATGGTATTTTAACAGCAGTCAAAGCAGCGGGTGGTTTTGTGAGCGTACAAAGATTTGTGTGAAAAGAAATCACCTATAAAACATGTTTTTATGTTGCGGCATATTATATCACTAGAACCCCCAATGCCCTGGCGAATGGAACCAGTAACGTATTATACAATTGGCTTCCGTCAGGTGGGTGAGAGGTCAGAGCCATGGAAAGAACAAAGTTACGCCAACGAAAGGTCGAAATTGATAACTGTCACATGGTCCATGGAGAGGCAAACCTATGGAAAATAGTTCCTGGAAGTGCTTGGTGGGCGCTCGATATATATATATATATATATATAAATAAAAATAAATAAAAATGTTGTGTTCCCGGAAGTTAGTGGAAATACTAAAAGTACACTATCAATTTTTTTTTAATGTAAAATAAGTTTTTATTTATTTAGATAGATAGATAGATAGATAGATAGATAGATAGATAGATAGATAGATAGATAGACAGATAGATAGATAGATAAAAAAACATAATTAGTAGTCAATAAATGCACAATGATACATTTTTACATTAAAAAAATAATTGATAGTGTACTTTTAGTATTTCCACTAACTTCCGGGAACTATTTTGAGGCTTGATCCGCCATTGCGTAAAAAAAAAAAAAAGGTCCATTTGAGATGGTGCGACTCTCTCTTTACACAGCTCTGGGTGAGCTCTTCCAAATAGCAAGGGGGACAGCACAGTAGATGCAGTCTTCGCCACAGGGAGACTTAAGTCAAAAGCAAGCAAGCTGGGGTGACTTCACAGCATTAGTTACAGCTATGCTGGCACAGAATCAACACATATCCAGGCCTTTGTATAAGCTAAACAGAATACAATACATTATCTTGCAGACTCTGCTGTGAAGGTGTCTTTCCTTGCAGCTGAATACTCTATTTTTTGGCAGCAACTAAGAACAAGTGCAGATTCAGTAGTCTGCTCCTATTCAAACTGATTTAGAACTACCATACACCCAGGTGAACTGGCAGAGTGCTGAAAAAAAAACCTTTGTTAATTTTATGGATGTGCCTCTCTACAAACAAATAAATAAATAGAATGACGAATGACGAGAGCCATAAACTCTATCTTAAAATAGTTGGCTAGTATTTAGCCTTTAAAGAAATCTTGATTTTAAAACAAGGGATAGATAGATTAATGTAGTCAATGGCTTCATAGTGTGATGCTTTAATCTGGAATCCCATTAACTGAGCTATATAGCCATTAGGTTACACCATCAAGTTCCAGTCTAATGCAAGCCTGGAGGGCAAATAGGCTCTATTAATCTTGCTCCCACTATGTACACTAGTCTACGCTCTATATAAACATCCCATGGGCTCTGGTTTTTCGGTATACGAGAAGCTCACTTCCCCGCACTGTAATGCCATTCAACCTCTTACAGCAGAGGGCTAGAGATAGGCTACCCTAATCCAGTGGTTCTCAATCTGTGGGTCAGGACCCCAGAGGGGCGTCATGATGCTTTTCAGGGAAGGCTTAGTGCAAACCCTTCAAAAAATGAAAATTTTAATAAACTAATTAATAGAAGAAGCAAAAATAAAATAAAAAACATACCTTTACATGGATCATTCATGTAGACCTTTGGCTATCAAAGAAAATGAAAGTTTTTTGTAAATAACCTATTATTTGTTGCAACTTGATGCATCTTTGCAAACTATTGTTTACAGTATGTCGATACATTGACCAAAACACACACAATGTCTTTGGGGGCAACATCAGTTAGGCTCAGGCTTGCTATTGATTATACTATGGTTCGACGTACTGACTGTTCCTGGCAGGCTATGCCCAGTTGCAGTTAGTGTTTTCCTCGTGGAGGTATAACAACAAGCATATTAAGGGCAGCAGTAATGTGAGTGAGATCTATATATGCAAGTAGAGTGTCTGTCTGGCTCCACATAGCCACATTCTCAGCTTGACCAAAAGACACCCTCAGTTATCAACCTGACCGCACACCCCAGGGACAACTGAAGGTTGGTCTGGGGCAGAAGAATGGAGGAAGGTGGAAAAAAAAGTAGGCAAAGATTATATTCAAAGTCACCTGGCCTCATATGGCCAGTGACAAATACAAATGTAGTGAATTGCTCCATTCTGCTTATGACAGATTGTGTTGTTGCTTGTTTTTGCGATCGATTTACTACAAAACTCCCTTCAACAACAGTTACCTAGACACAATGTTTGAGATTCTCATATTTAAGCAGGGCAATGTACTTGCAGCTATTGAGGTCACAATGATATTTAAACCAACTCTAAAGATGGCGTCAACCAACTAACCAGCATGTGACACTGTCCACACCAAGTTTAAAGTGTGTAAATACCCAGCCTGCGGTTGTAGTGGTTAACGTTTACCTTTAATGACCATTTTAAACACATTTCTGCCATTACAAAGACACTTAAGAAAATACATCCCCACTGTGTGCTAATAGTCTGTAATTGTAGGAATACCACTAAACAAGTATTATTCATTATTTATTCAAATTAATGTGTGTGACACAGACAACTTTGCTCCAGATCTACACAATTGCCATATTTTGCCAATTTGTATTGACCACTAAATTTGTATGGGCCACTATCGATTATTGGCCCAATTGACAGACAAGCTTTGTACTAAAGTAGGAAAAGTTATTTTTATCCTCAGTTAATCCAATAGTAGATATGGTTCTACATGTTGCTCTTCATTAATTGCCTTCACATTTATTGTGTTTCGCGTACAGAAAAATAACGTGCATTAGTTAAGTGATAGCAAACTTAGGTGACCATTATCGGACACGAAGAGAAATCACTGCAACTGGACAGCGACATTGCTTCTACCATATGGTGCCTGTTTCGATTAATTATAACATACATACGTTGCAAATAATATAATTGTTTAAATATTTGTTACGCAGCAAATACATCTATTCACTGTAAATGTTTAGTGGCATCGCATAGGGATTTAGTAGACTACCGTACACTTTCTTTGCCAGGCTGACATGCTAACCTTAGCTAACTGGCTAAAGACACCATTAGCCACCAAGTTAGCAAGCTAGTCAGCTACATAAAGGCAGTTGTCTCGTGATTATTGGCAGGGCAGAGCAAGCGAAAACCTTACAGTACATTTACCTTCCGTTATGTTGTCCTCTTGTAATGTTTTGGCAGCTACTTTTAAAAGAAGGCATGCCAAAATACAGAGTACAATTGAAGTGGTCCTGCACCGGTTCACAACCCGCATAATTGCAGATGTGGATAAACAGTAAGGATAAGAAAAGTAGCAGCCAAATCCTTCCTTTGAAACTCTGACTACATCAGCGAACAATCGGATGCTTCAGGGTAAATCGGAAGATACTCCATACTTTGGAGCATCACATTGCACAATGTTTGGTATTTACTCCATCCCGGTTTGCATTCCCAACCCTTCTCTCTGTCGATCCTTTCATCTACGGTTAGGGTCGGGGAAGACACCCCCATTCCTACCTTATGCCCCGCCAGAGCAGCACCAACAAGGTGGCTTCGCTACAAGCGCATTGTCAACTGTGGAGCTCGACTGCCACATTCGGGGGAAAATGTGCATTGCAAAATATATTTCTACTAGTTCACTATGTCCAGGCAAAACTCATGATAAACAATCTTTGTTGTAGAGCTCTGAGAAAAGCATAGAGTGTCGAGTGAATAGCAACAAGAAAGCACATTATGAAAACAATACTCATCATTGTCATCACATCAATTCTGACAACGTTCAAGTGAGCAGGTATTCAATGCTAACAAGTAGGCTTGCAATAAGATATTGTTCACTAACATTAAAAGGTATGAGCTCTAATACATTGATGTCAGGGGGCTGTGATTGGCAAATGGTCAATGTTGGTTGATCCAGGAACACCTCCTACTTGGCATAATCACACTGCATGAAATTTGGGAGGTATACATGCTAACATTGGAATACGTTGTAGTGTTTGGATAAGGTAAAATTGAAAGCAACTGCTGGTTTTATGCAGCCTACAGTAGGCTACATCATAGGTTTATATATTATATAATATGCTTAAATTATGTAAAAACATACAAATTAATTTATATTCTTCTTTGTTGTAGGCAGAATTCAGAAAATAGTGTTTAATCTTTACAAACATAAGAAGCCCAAATTCATATGAATTCAAGCAAGTCATTTGAAATGCAAACTACTTTATTATTTGCTTTATTATATTTATAGTTGTTATCAATGTACATGTTTACAAATTATCCAAATGTCAGTGCATGTCAGAGACAATTACTGTACAGTAAGTGTCATACACCTAAATGTAAGTCAAAAGGAATGTCATATCAACATATTTGCTGCCATTTAAGTTTGTGTTCAATGCTGTTGTGTTTACAAAACCTTACAATTGTATTGAAAAGCTGTGGATATAATTGAAAGCTGCTGCAAACAGTTGTTTCCAACTCGACAGACCTTGATTTGTTAAATAAATAAATACAAAATAACTGAAAATATGCTATTTTTTTTGTAATATTCGAATCAGTGCTATTTAGAAATTTAGCTCCAATATTGCAACGTTGGAAATCAAGGAAATTGATTATGCATATTCAGTGTGTGTATGTGAGTGTGTGTTTGTGTGTGCGTGTCACATATGTACTGCATATCAAAGAAAGGGCAGTAGTTTATTTCTTATTCTTTCACATCTCATTTCAGATGGACTATTTGCCTATGGGATCGTGCAGTGTCAGTTTAGTCCCAGAGAGGGTCAGGATGCAGTATCCAGCTAGAAAAAATAAGTTCCCAGAACGTTCTAAGAACGTCCCCTCTGGTGTAAATGACGTCGTCTTGCGACGTTCCCAGAACGTTCCCCGACGGTCACGGTGTGGAGTTCTTCAAAGGTTCGGGGACGTTATTTGGGGACTTTCAGGGAACGTTCCGGGAACATTTAGGTAACCATTACTAATACGACGTTCCAATTAGGTCTCTACAGTACGTTCCCAGAACGTTCCCACACGGTCACGGTGTGGAGTTCTTTAAAGGTTCGGGGGAATGTTATTATATGACCAAAATAGACCCAGGTGCAAACGTTCTGATAAATTCTTCCACAAAACGTTCCCATATGACCAAAAAGGGACCATATGGGAACGTTCTGTTAATGTCCAAATGTACCCTATTTACAACGTTGCAGTGCGACCATAAAATAACCCAAATGTAACGTCTCCATAAAGTCATATAGGGAACTTTGTACTGCAGCACTTTCACAATAAAAATATAACGTTTTAGGAACGTTGCCAATGTTATGTAAAGGTTCGGGACATTCGTCACCTTTATAGAACTTATAGGGAACGTTGCGCAACGTCCTCAGAACGTCCCCTTCTACCTGGATGGATGACAACACAAATTGATGACTAACAAAATATTCATGATGCAACAAAGGCATTATACAGAGAATTGCAGAAGAATGGTTCCCTCTGTCTATACCAATATGTTTGATAAAACAGGTGATTTGAATTATAGTAAAAAGTTTATACAAGCAAATAACTAATATAACAAATAACACACATTTGTATTTGCAATTTCATTTTGGCCTAATTTGTTTCAGTGGGTATAGTGCGTGTTCTGTAGTATTGTTTTTAGCACTGTTACCCACATTGAAAGACCTCCATCATCTTGGCTCTAACGTCTTGCTACACATTGGTATGACCACATAAGTATATTGTATAGGAATATGTATATAGCCCACTAACGGTTTTCTATTTGAGTAAATTTCTATTTATAAAGGTTTCTATTTGATGTTTTCAGATCATAGGCCTGAAATAAAATGTTTTTGTGAAAATCACAACTAGGTTTCTTTGCATATTTGTCTTAATGAAGTCTCGGCATCTTAGCGTTTTTTTTCTTCAAACATTACAACTACGCATGTGCGCGTGAGCCATCTGGAATTATGAGCCGTTTTTGGTTCTATTTTCTCTTTATATTCCTGTCGATTAAAAGTCCGAGTTTATTATTATTTGTTTGTTTCGCAGTTTATGTATACATTCACTGCCGAACGCGATAAATGATCGATGACGGATGGAGATCGGCGCCATGATTAAGCCGCACACAAAGGCTAAATAGTGGGATTAGCACTGGTACAAACGCCTCTTCAATAGCTATTACCGACGTTATTATTGTTGAGAAGCATTGCCGTTTCCGCTCCACTTCATACAAATACGTCACCGAATCGCATGGCCTTGGCACTGCCACGTAGTGTGGCGTCATTCTGAAATGATGGACTGTGCTGTTCCCGCAACTGAGGTCGCCTGGAATCTTCAAATCACCGGATGGACGAAATTGTTACCAAGTAGTGATAACATGGAGACGCACGGCCAGATTGATAAGCAGCTTGTATATAAAAACCCACACTGGGCCAACCACGACAAATTCAGTAGCCCATTGAAGTCACTGGGTAAGTTTTATATCAGATTTAAGAGCTGGTTTACTTTATTTTAATTTAGGAGTCCAAGAAAAACAGTTTTTAACTGTGTTTCATGATGCATTTTCTCAAGTGGTGTATTTCATTCTATGTCTGTTTGCCTTCTTCATAGTCATTTGAGAACATCTGAGCATCAAACAAGTCTACATTGGGCAGAAGGCCCATGCATGTGTGAAACCGTGTGAGGCGC
>JAODTR010091294.1:0-13959 GCA_025399935.1 Amblyopsis rosae | reverse complement strand
TGACTTTCACTGCCACCCATGTGGCAGCGCACCCGACCCCCACGGTTCCTCCCACGAGTGGTGGGCCCATAGGATGCCATGCCTAATATGCAGCATATATATGTTATATAACAGCTTATACCATCCGTTTCAGTTAATAGTTATTTGTATTTGTATACAGTGTTGGGCAAGTTACTCAGGAATTGTAATAAATTACTATTTACTTACTACTTCAAAATAATAATAATAATATTACTTTACTTATTACTGGGTATTAAACATAATTAGTTACATTACTAGTTACATCACTATAATACTTTCACAATCACTACCCTGCCTAGCCCCTTCTGAAAAATGCCAGCTCATTTTAGAATTGAATCTTTTTTATTGGAACAATAATTAACCTTAGGAGTCAACAATATGCCACAATGAAAACATTGCAGCCGTTCAAACCAGATGATTGGACATGTTTCAATTACCATACCCTAAGTTTGCTAGGACCAGATATCTCATTATTGTAACGCAGTAATGCTGCATAACTGGATTAGTAATTGTAATAGTATTATCATTTTGGAAACAGTAATTAGTTACACTACTAGTTACTGAATAAAGTAAAAATATTACAGTAACGTAACTAGTTACTGCCCAACATTGTTTGTATATCATTTGTATATAATTTTAAATAATGACAATGACCTTCTGGTCAAGTGTTATAATCATAGTATTGACTATGTAAATGGAAATGACTGACTTGATTAAAGCATAATATTATGATTATGATCAACCATAATTAATCATAATCATCATTTTTTATTTTGTTTGTTCAGTTTAGGAGTGGTGCCTCAATGTTAGTTAATTAATGAATTAATATCTAAATGGAGCCTTGTCAACACGTGGCTACCTCTAACCCATATTTTGTAGTTATCACAACAGATAAAATGATTCAGCTTGAAACATAGAGTAGCACCCTGATTAAATCTATGAAGGAGATGGGGGGAGGGGTGCAAGTTGAACTGTAAGTTTCTGACCCTATCATAATCAGAGCAGTGACTTCTATTTTATATTGCTCTCATACAGCTTTGTTATTAGACTATATTATAATAATAATATACAGTATCATTGACATGATAGGCATGTCATGCCACTGATTGTTAGCATTGCCAGCCCAGATCTGATGATTTTTGCCTTGTAATCCATCTGTAATACAGCAACCCGTTACACAGATATTCTGGACAACTTTGCTGTATTTGTGTCAGACATAATGCATGGTGATGATGTATTCATAATGTGAGACTAATATTAATGTGACCTTCTCATTTCACTATAATCGGCATGCCTGGCTTTACTTACTGTAAGACAATACACATATACTGTACAGTATACTATTGATCTGTTTATGTCTGAAACACAACTGTGTACAGTGTACTGTATGTTTCTGTAATGGGAGTGGTTGTGAATGCTTATAGGAGCTCAGAGGAAGGACAAGAGAGCAGTAGAGTTGGAAAGTAACAAATTACAATTACATGTCTGATATTTGTAAAGCGCCCAGTTAACACTGCTTACTTCATCATACCCTTAATTCATTTTAAGTAACTTAAATATGTATTAATTGAACATATTCCAAATACGTAAAATGAATTAAGAGTGAAGTACAGTAAGTACATACGGCTACGTGTTTTGACAAATAAAATCAGTTTTTTTAATAAGTTTTTTGGATGTAGCCAATAGAACGTCTGCCCACCTGCTTGAGCTAGTTCTAAGCTGCTTGGATAACACATACATTTAAATCATTAAATCTTTGTCAATATAGTGTGGCGCAGATGAGTCGGAAGGCGGCAGTAAAGAGACTATGTTGTTGGGTAGGCTACGCTTGTTCACATTTCCTACTTTTCACCCGTTGTACTTTTATGTAGGTAATTCCGAACATTGACAGTATTATGGCTCACCGGCAGTATTTGTGACTTCATCCTATGCGCATATGTTTTACTAGCAGTGGCAACATTTAACAATTGCCTGTTATTTAGTTACATTAATGCTGTCTGTAGAGGAAACAAGGAATTATAGACAAGCTATTCTGTATTTTTTTATCATATTTCCTATATTTTTTTAGCAAGGGTTTTGTGTGAAAGCAGCCCCATTGAAATTCCTGTCCCAAATGAAGGCCTGTTGAATTTATTGATTGAACCAAATAAAAGCCTGAACTAATATTCATTGCAGTTTCACAGTAACTACTTTGTAAATGTACATAAGAACATTGTAAATAACTACAATGCACTTGAAATTGTTACTGGTTTCTTATTTGTAAAATATGTGTAAATTGCAACCACTTACTTTCATACCTACATTCATTCAGATTCAGCTACATTGGCTCCCTGTAAAGTTCTATATACATTTCAAGATTATCCTCCTTACATACAAGGCCCTCCACAATCTGGCTCTCTCCTACCTCTCTGACCTTCTCCTGTCATATACCTTCTCCCTCCCTCCCTCCCGATCTCATTCTCTTCACTCCTCCTCTACAGGTCTTCTCCCCCAGACTCTGGAAGGCACTTCCACTACACATTCGACATGCCACCACGCTCACCTTGTTTGCTAAGATCCTCAATACCCACCTCTTCAAGGTTGCCTATGACATTTGACCCTTTGTTCCACTCTCACCTTTGTTTCTCAGATAAAATGTTTATTACTATAGTATGTATATTTCAGCCAACTGTTATATATCTGTGTATTTGCAATGTAAGATGTCCTTCATTGTTTAGAAAGGTGTCCCAAATAAAATGTATTATTATTATACCATTTATTGCTTTTCACATATTTTTGTTTTTTGGGGGCTTTGAGGGTAGGCCATTTGCAGATAACCCGGAAAATCTCCCTCTTTTTCCTAACCAAATGTTGGCAGGTATGCAGGTGTGTGAGGGGCATGTTGCTTTTTGTCCGTCAAATATAGTGTCAAAACAGAATAGCCGTAACCGTAACGATAATTAATGGTTTAAACCACGAGGCCAGACACAATTTGAAAAGTGTACTGTTATGGGAATTACAGTACCTTTACACAATTGCTTGCATATACAATAGTTTTTGTTATTTAGAAACAATTATATTTCAGTACATTTCTTAACTATAGTCTACAGTGGATACTGTAGATAGATAGATAGATAGATAGATAGATAGATAGATAGATAGATAGATAGATAGATAATATATTTACTAGAGCATGTATGCACATTATAGTGCCATCCTCCTCTCAGTTTGTTTCGATTGCTTACACACAAAAATGTTTTCTAACAGTTAGTGAAACCTTCCAACAGGGGAGCAAAACCACAGCCCATATCTGCACAACTATAAGCACATTCTCAGCCTCACAATTTTTGCAAAACTACACACAGTGATGTTCTTGCTTCTTTGCAATTTCAAAGCACTACCTTCCGATATGCTACACACCTCGGTGCTGAACTCGAAACTCACCAATCAGCCATAAGCACTACACAAATTTACAGTAACTATTGAGTTTACATGCTATAACAGAAATGGAAGGTAACATTGTGCTGTACAGTATGATGAAGAAAAACATAATTGGCCACAAATCTACAGTATTTAGAATGTCCCAGGCCAACATACAGAATAGGGCCCTCCACCACTATGCCAACATATGTCCTTACAACTTACATAATGTGAATATATGGGCCAACACATACTCCTTCTTATGTCAGGATACCCCTCAATGGAGAAGGCAAGCAACCAAACTGATGCATGGCCAATGCAAGGATTGATTCCCCATCCAAGAAAAGTGTTTCCTCGCTGTGAGAGAGGATATTGCCTGTGAACAAAAAAAAATGCTTTGGGATTTTACAGTATTTGTACTGTAATTCATTCTTTCTCACACATGTTTTTGCTGTGTTTACAGTAGGCATATACTATATTATATTTAGAATATGTTCTGTTCTATATAATTTTCTTTGCTAAATGTAACATTTGGAAATGCATGGTGTATTGTCTTATTTTACATTACACATATTTTTTCAACATTGTCCAGTATTGGTATGTTATGTTTGAGCAATATATTCATGTACTTTGCTCTAAGAATATCTCTGGCAAAAGAAAAATGTATAATCTAGACTATACAGTATCATTGGAAATGAAAGAAATGTTACGTGTTTTAGACTGAACCAGTTAGACACTGCTGTGCTCAAACAGAATCTGATCATATGAACCGTGTGTGTGCCATACTGTGACAAAATTGAGTTTTTACAAATGTGTGTGTAGTTGTGAATGAAGTGTTTCATGTTGCTAAATATCCTACTTGTGTGTATGGTTGTCTGAATTGTGTGTAGTGTTTTGACAAAATGAGCCTTGTTTTCATAATTGTGCTCAAGCAATCGCAAAAAACTGTAAAGCGCTATATTTACACTATTCCCACACTCTTCCTGTCTGCCTGCATGTCTGTCTGCCTGCCTTCTGTCTGCCTGCTGTCTTCGTCTCAATTTCAACTTTACCCTTAACATTTTGGCTTTACCTTAACCTTTTCCACTTTCTTTGCTCAAAGAAACATTCTCTGTAGCTCTTATTCCCATGTGAAACACTATCTTTTACCTTTTTCCGCTAGACACTCTATATCTCTCCCTGTCATTTTCTGCTCTTGCCACTAAACAGAAAATAAAAAGCTAATCAAGAGTTGAGAGTGAGAAAAGCTAGACATTAAGATGAAGTGTGTGTGTGTGTGTGTGTGTGTGTGTAGGTAGGTGTGTAGGTGTGTGTGTGTGCGCGTGTAGTTGTGTGTATGTGTGTGTGCATGTGAATAACAGTGGAGGACACAGAAACAGGATCAGAAAGACTAGTTTGTGTGTGTGTGTAGGTGTGTGTGCGTGTGTTTGTCTATGATTGTGTGTGTTTGGTGGGGGTGACGTCTTGAGAGTATTAGCAGTCAGAGCACTTAGCGTGAGGAATCCATTCATTATTCATTAGCTAATTCATCACATATAGTAATTAAAATCAGGGTCTGCTCCAAAATGAAAAGAGCTATTATAGACAAGTCTTTTCTATATAAGATTTGGGATGTGTTTTAGCACTACTTGCAAATTACAAGAGTTCATATGTGAAATTGTACCCTGATGGTAACTGGCCTGAATGCCTAAGCCATTTCTATTGGCATGGATCATACAGATTTACATATGTATGAATAGTAAAATATACATGTATTAGGAGATTGGGCATTGCATATGTATAGTGATCTATGTTTCTGAATGGTCCATGCACAGTAATTGAATTGGAAAAATCCATAGTTAAGGCAAAATGGCCATATTAATTTAAGCAATCCTATATATTTTCAGGAAAATAATATAAAAGCGGTCCTGCCTACTAATTGAAGCAGTTTAGTAATGTGGTGTGACATTTGAGGGACAGTTATGTCAAGTGGCACACGGGCAGTGACGCCTATGACAGGCGAGTCAGAGTCAAATACAGTATAAACCCCATGGACCCACATGCTGCAGACGTGCTTGCTATTGACGTAATTATCTACTTACAATAAGTAGCTTATTTGAGATGCATTACTTTTCATGAATTATTTGCACAATGATGAAGTGGATTGACTAATATGTGGCAAGCAAAGTTCTGGTTGTAATGGGACCTGCATGCTCATATATGTATGGCTCTTGAATACATTTTAATATTATAGAGAGGTACAGAAGCAGCCTGACAGAAATATAATATAGCTATAAAATGTGTTGTTGTAACCATAATTGTTTTGTTGTCATGCCATCTTCATTAATGCATTTAACCTTCATTTCCATTATGAAGGTTAAATAATTTCTCCAATTTACATAACAATTTGTGGCGTGATTTTGTGCTCACGTGTGCATGAAAAACAACAGATAACGAGTGGAAACATGCTAATGGGAAAGCAATGAATGATGGCTGAAGTCTCTCTCTCTCTCTCTCTCTCTCCCCCCCCCTCGCTCTCTGCCTTGCTGAAAATGTGGGTGCTCATCCCCTGAATACAGATGGCATTACACAAGCAGTCCTCTAAACAGCGATGATGCGCTTACATTCTGTTGCCTGCGATGGCCAAAGTCTGACTGCAATGCCTTCGCAATGCCAATTGCCTTGTCACAAACAGAGCCTTAGTTTGTAATGTGGTTTACTGGACAGTTTACATAGGGTTAGTTGTTATAGTAGTCCACTACTTCCACACACTGTATATGCTTTATTGCGTTTACTATTTGCTACAGAACTGAACGGTGTGGGCAAACGCCAACTCAGTAGAAAATTAGAGCAATTCCTCTAAGCTGCCTGGAGGGTAGTCTGCATTAAAGAATGAATGTATAATGGAAAGCATTGCTTGAATGCACAATAATTATATTGAAATAGAAAGAAGAATGTGATTGTGGTTTTTATCCTTGTCTCCACTCCCATGGCATGACTGCTGAACTGGTTCTCACCTGAGAAAATGAACCTTGAACACCTGAGGGAGAACGAAAGAAAGAGCCCAGAATTTCAGTCATGGAATTATAGCCCTTATTGCCGGGTCTGTGAAAATGGAACAGCATTGTCACAGACTCTTCCCTTGCCACTGCTTTAAGACGTTCCTTTGTACACATTTCTATGAAATAAATCTAAGCTTGTAATTGCTTCATGTAATTCAGTTAGATGCTACTGCAGAAGCATTTGTACAATACTAGACTACAGTAGTTCTATTTTGGTTTAGTGCTGTCCAGCAAATTGACTTTACTGAGAAAATAGATTTATTAACCTACAAGTTGCATACAGTACATTAACTTTCTGTTGTAATGAGAAGAAAGTGTAATTTATAGCTGGATGTGTGTTAAAAAATGTAGCAGGCACTTTTATAGAAAACAAATTACAGGGACTGTTTAAATGTATTACAGTAAGGACGAGGTAGGGGTTAGGCAACTTGTTTAAGGGTACTTACAGGTACACACTGTTATGGACCCGGCTTTTATTTGAAGTACTACAGTATGTACTTACTGGACTTCACCCTTTATTAATTTTACGCAAACTAGATATGTTCAGTAAGTACATATTTAAGATACTTAAATTAATTAAGGGTAGGGCGCCAGGGCTGCGCTTTGTCACCAATCCTGTTTGTGACATTCATGGACAGGATATCTTGGTGTAGTCGTGGTATGGAGGGGTTGTGTTTTGGTGGCCTGTCCATCTCATCACTGCTTTTTACAGATGATGTGGTCCTGATGGCATCATCGGTCCGTAACCTCCAGCACTCACTGGACCAGTTCGCAGCCGAGTGTGAAGTGGCTGGGATGAGGATTAGTACCTCTAAATCTGAGGTTATGGTTCTCAAACGGAAACTGATGGAGTGCCTACTCCGGGTAGGGAATGAGTCCTTACCCCAAGGGAAGGAGTTCAAGTACCTCGGGGTCTTGTTCGTGAGTGAGGGGACATTGGAGCGGGAGATTGGCGCAGCGGGAGCAGTATTAAAATCACTTTAACGCACAGTTGTGGCTGAGCTGTAAGGCAAAGCTCTCGATCTACAGTGCAATGTTTGTTCCTACCCTCACCTATGGTCATGAAGGGAGGGTCATGACCGAAAGAACAAGATCACGGGTACAAGCGGCCGAAATGGGTTTTCTCAGGAGGGTGGCGGGCGTCTCTCTTAGAGATAAGCTCGGCCATCCGTGAGGAACTCGGAGTAGAGCCGCTGCTCCTTTCGGTAGAAAGTTCACACACATGTTCACACACAAGTCACCACTGGATGCTTTATTGGTTAAACCTGTTAATTGAGAACACTACCTGGTATTTTACCCGTTCTTGGCTAGATGCAAACTTGTGAATTGGAAGAGTACTTGGCTGTGAATGATGACGTTTCAGATGTCCGCAAGAACAGAAAATAATGCATATTGAGAAACAGCCGTAGTCTTGCAGCCAGCCTTTACTTACGTACAGTCTGGGACACAGCGCTGGCTAACTGCGTCAAGACCCGCCTACTTAACATGAAATGTATTTTGATTGACATGCACGACAACCTATGTACGTAACTCAATGACAAAGTCTGACTTTATATACAAAGGCATTTGTTGAGAACTTTACCAACACGACTCTGGCTGTTTTCAGTTAGTGTTCTGTTAGATAAGTAAGCTAGGGTAAGTGCTTAAAATATATGTAGCCCGATATATCGATTTATGTAGTGCGATATATTGTATATTCATATTGAATTATTGTCCAGCCCTAGCTAGAATATAGGTTTAGTAATCACTTGAATGGGCATATGCTGTGTAAAATGCCTTCATTACCTAATGGAGAAATATGTTAAAAATCCATGCCATTAAATTAATGAAGCTTGATGACAAGACACTTCCTGAATTACTGCAGAATGTCATTTGACGTAGTTGTAAATGAGGTGTTACTATATACCCAAGCACCATGTGAGGTAAACAGTAACTGACTTGATTGACTGATCAGGCTGTCATGGTTGTGTGAGTGGCAGAATGTTGTGGACTACTCTCTGGGTACACACGCCAACATTATTCATGAAATGCTGCATTATGTTAACCTGATTCCTATCAGTGAATGTGGAATTGTCTCTTCCCATTATTCCAAAACACATGAAAACCTTATGTAAATTGCATGATACACACACGCACACACACACACACAAGCGCTCATAAATGTACAGTTTCTTGTGTCCCCTCTTCACAGTGTTGCTCTTTCTCCTGGACATTTAATATACTGTAGGAGCTTAAAGGCATGGAAAGAAGCTAGCCTTGTCTCCGTTATTTTGGGTCATAAACACAGACTGCTAAAAATGGTAGGGCTTTTTAAAGCAGGCTTAGCTTGATTGGACACGCTTGTGCTGCATTTAGTTTTCAGTGCAGGCCAGCTGATCAGGGAGGCAGAACAAAGCTGATCTCTAACAAGGCAGGTCTGTTTACAAGGCAGTCTGCCCTCAGATTCTCACTGATAGTACATCTGTCTAAATGGCTACAGTATTTTGACTTTAAATGATCTATTAAGTTGCATGTTACTAGGTGGTCACAATTAATGTATATTAGAACACAACTTTTATTGGGCAGCGGTTGTGTTCGCTTGGGGTAGCGGTTCAAAATATTTGCACCACGGGTAATAATAATTCCAACGCCATAAACACATAAATCTTGCTATGCTTATACTATACATAAATAAGTAATACATGTAGCTGTCAATAGTGTGCATTTAAGTCTGTGGACCAGGGTTTACTTGGCAGAGGCATTCACTTAAATGTAACATACTGATCTTTCTAATAGGATTTTACTTCTACAGTGTGGTTTGCCAGTGCAGCATGACAGAAAACAAATTTACACAGAAACGAAAGTACACAAGTTAGGGACACATCTAACCAAAGCAATGTGCATGAATTCCACATGTGGACTGTCTCACTGGTGTTTTGAATGCCTAATTTGTTCATACAAATTAAAATGTGCACCATTCAGCTCATGAATATGAAATGGTTCTCCCTGTAATCAACAGTTGACGCACACAGCGTGTCATCATCTTTCTAGCTCAGGGACAGGGGTTTTCTCCGATAAGAACAAACAATGTGTTTTGTTTTGGCACACTCCCAATACCAAACATGTAGGCCTTATTCTGAAGGACACCCACTTCTGCTGCATCAGTAATCTGTGTCCATCATTTCACCTTGGCTCTCTTACATACCTGTAGATACTCCAAACGATAATAAATTACTTATTATTCTGTATGACTGCTTTGTGTTCTGATGTATTTTTCCCTGCTGTTTTAAATACATTATCTTTATAGCTACAACCTGCAACTTAAGCGACTAATATAGTTCAATATTATGTATTTAGTTTTACATTTAGAAATTAGTTTTCTTTTGAAACAATTTCAGTGTAGTGATTGACTCTTTTATTTTTGATTCCCCATCCCAAATAATGTGGAATGTTTTAGACTGCATGAAATATAACCAGGCAAAATATAATTTGCACATGATTACATCAACATCCCAACAATCACATGCTTTTAACATAGCATGTGGTTACATCAACATCCACAATGGCTTATAAAAGGCACCTACTGTAGTAAATGCAGGAGCTAAACTGAACTATTATTTTAAGTTAGATTTTTAAAAGCTCTAGGTCAAAGGATAAGATCACATTGGATATCTATATTTATGAATAGGAAAATTGCATTTCACCTAATGTTGTACAACAAAGATTTTAATGTTATGAACACATTAGTTATGGATCAAACACATTATTCTTCTGCCTACTGTACTGTACAATGAAATGCTTGAGTCTCTGTGACAGATAATT
Organism: Amblyopsis rosae; assembly: GCA_025399935.1. Taxonomy (NCBI): domain Eukaryota; kingdom Metazoa; phylum Chordata; class Actinopteri; order Percopsiformes; family Amblyopsidae; genus Amblyopsis; species Amblyopsis rosae. The sequence continues at coordinate 3,697 of JAODTR010091294.1, read as the reverse complement.
GTTACAGTTAGAACTTATATAGACACATGAAAAGGAAAGATTTAATGCTGGGACTCAAATATAAAAATAAACTTTCCATTTCCTTTCCGTTTTGAATATGGAGGTTCTACATTCTTACTCCCTCACAGCGAACGAGGCTCACCAATAATTGATCAGTGCACTGCATGAAGAGAACAAGGTGTACTGAAAGGCACACTTTTACCTCAGCAGAAAACAGTGAACTGTCCTCTAAGGGAAATATGTTAGCATGGAAATGTAAACCACATTGTGAAGCTTATCTTGATTGCATCCTCATCCAGTCGAAAATGTACTGTATATCCCCGTATGTTACCAACAGTGTTTGACTTGTCATTTGATTAGGCAGGGATCCATTATTAGCCCAAGCTGGAACACCCCATAATAAACTGCATGCACCAAAAGTTTGGCTAGCATTAGTGCAATACTACATGTACTGTGTAATTCAGGTTTACCGATAACTGTCGCACATTGTATGTTGTGCCATGTGCCTATTTCAGTATTCCTTAATGGATGTGCGGTGCTCTTGGATACATACTGCACTGTACAAAAAATGTAATGTTGTTTCTATATTTGTATGCTATAATTATGTTGTCTCATTGTTGTGAGGGTTATGGCTCAAAATGTTTGACCACTTATCTCAAGAATGTAAGGTATTCTTATTGTTTAAATAATAGTCATAGGTATAAAATATAAACAGAAATTAGAATTGTATATAAGAAATTTATTAAATTTGTTATATAATATAATATTGCATCAATTATCTGAAGTATCTATTTTAAGGTATCTGCAGTATTACCAAATACTATCATGGTTTTGTTTCCCCTTCCTTGATGATAATGTACATTAACATAAATACAAACTGTGCTAACCCTAACCCTAATATATAAATATGTCTAATTCTTGTAACGGCTTAGTTAGTGGCCTTGTATTCTGTACATGGCACTACATTTTTGTTGACCTATCAACTAAATACTTTATACCATATGTGATATGGGGTCCTTGGCCCGAAAAACGTTGAAGACCTCTGATGTAGATAGATAATTTATAGTTTTCCAGATGGTTTTATATTGTAGGATAGTGTGTACAACAGTGATCCTAAAAGGTATGATTATTTTCTTCTCGTATTTCAGTGGTTTTACTTAACAGTGCTGTAGAGGGAGCTCCAAGGTTTTACCAATTTCAACCACAATGTCACCAGAAATTGAGGCTGTCAAGTTAAAAGTGTCCTTAACCAATGGTTGTAGTCACCCTAACCCATTAGCCAAATCCTGCCCCAACATTGATTCTAATTATTCCATACATTCAGTACACATGTACCCACAGATGGTGAAGATGCAGAAGCAAATATAGTGAATGTGTGCTAGTAATATTAGCGCAAAGAACCTACAAGCAGCTAAGGACAGTGAGCAGTAACAGGTGTCCATGCAAACCATTATAGAATTGTAAGAATTTGTGTATTGGCCAAATTAGTGAAATGTGTTGGGAATGGAACATGCCAGAGCAAGATTCCTTGAATAATCCTCTTTCCTATGCACAAAAGCGTAACTTAAGCTGCTACAGAGAATACTAAGTCCCTTCCTCCTTTTAGTGTCTCCAGCAAACATTGGACCCTTTCACACCGAGGGGTCTAACTCATGGAGTTAGACCTGTCTACTGACGAGACACAAACACGTGTTTTGTAGAGGTGGTAGCCCAGAGATACTGTGTGCTATCTATCAAAATGAAACGGGCTGCTAGAACTCACAGTCTTATCAGTGGCTACCACCACCAACCTGTTTAATTTATTTTACATTTGCACACATAATGTGCACACATACTGTATAAACACATCCAACACACACAGTACCACTCACACCAGCATGCAACCACTTTTCTGTTTATCTCACTACAACATGGGATGACGAAAGACTATAAGACCTTAACCGTAAATCAACACTAATGCCAACACCAATCCTCAAATCACAGAGCTCTGACAAAGACCAGGTCCATAATATAAATTGACCAAACAACAGTGGCACTGGATAATACAACATAAACCCCAATGCCAACTGCCTCTATTGATCGTGCAAATTATTATGTGCAAAGCAGGCAAGTCATTTGAAAATGAATAAGCATTTTTGCCTTTGACAGGTTGAAGTTTGAGTCTTTTAGAAATGGACATTAATCTCTCACCTTGTTATGTTTTGAGATATCACCACACAGTGGCTTTAAGCAGAGATCCCTACACTGAATTTAAGTTATGTGACTACTGCATCTCAAATAAATGACTATAGTTACACTACATGTATATGGTATCCTGAAATGTGAACAACATACAATCAGATGAGTCATCTGACATCCTCATTCCAACAAATGATGATCATGTTGGCCCACAGGAAAACAATGAATGCATGAATGCCTATTTCCTACAGTGAGGGGTTCTGTCATGCTCTGTTATGGTGTGGGGTCCTGGCACGGCGCACATTCACTGAGGTACTAAGCACGCTTGCTTGGTATATGCTAGGAAATACAACGGCCTTGTGAGAAAATACGTTCATACAGTAAAAAAAGATTTCTGTCCTGACAGTCATGGGATTTTCTGGTGTGATATTGCCCCAATTCACAGAGGAGAAGAGGACTGATGATCTTGGAAATGACGCAAAACCTTATAATATTATGACCCAGTTTCCTGATCAACCGCCCAGTAGCGTAGAATGGCGTTGCCTCCCAGCTAAAAATGTCACTAACACTGTTTGAGTGTTTAGCATTACTTTGACAATATTTTAACATGCAAAAAATGTGTGTGATAAAACAAAAAATTTTTAGTTGAAGTTCATACTGCATATTTGTCTAATTCAGATGAGAATCTTCAATATAATGTGTAGATATGCATAGACATACTGTATGTCTAAAGATGAAGGTGACTTACAAGCCCAATGCCTTCCATGCACTGTGCTAATGACAGGTCATGAAACCACCGGTCACCTGTGTGTCAACTTGTTGTCAGCACTATTTACATTTACATTGACAGGAAGGTGATCAAAGACACAACAGTGGGAGGTTTCATTCAGTATGAACACATTTTCAGCACCATCAATTGAGGAGAGCTCCTCTCAAAACAGCCAAATGCTATGTAATGTCATGGTACCAAAGCATTCTGCATATGGCGTGTGTCAGACTGACAACCTTACATTTAAAGTTTTTTAAATTAAGTGTTTTCTGAGATTATCATATGATCAATGCACAGAGAATCTATAGGATAAGGGAAGCGGATAAGGGGCTATGCCAAAATGTGATTCAAAAGCTTCCTTCCTGTTGGCTGGACTATCCATCTGGCCAATCCGCTCTTTTCTGCTGCAAACGTGTATTGAGAGAATACCTGAACTGAATTTGAATGACCATATGACGTAGGCCTATTCTAGCAGTAATGTCCGAATGGCAACAAGGGGGACCAACCACATCTACCTACTATCTACCAGCCTCCAAAAACACAGTTTGTTGCATTAATTAGCACGACCACCTATCACCCCCCCCCCCCCCCCACACACACACACACACAAATGTTTCTCTATTCCTCTTCTTTCTACTCCTCTCTGCCTATCACAAACAAACACACAACCATACGCGCGGGGGGGGGGGGGGGGGGGGGGGGGGGGGGGGGGGGGGGGGGGGGGGGGGGGGGGGGGGGGGGGGGGGGGGG
>JAODTR010091283.1:0-13961 GCA_025399935.1 Amblyopsis rosae | reverse complement strand
CCGCAGCCCTGCATGTTTTAGATGTCTCCCTGCTCCAACACACCTGATTCTAATGAACAAAGTTAGAAGTGTGTGTGCTAGAAGCCTGATAACGACCCATTCATTTGAATCAGGTGTGTTGGAGCAGGGAGACATCTAAAACATGCAGGGCAGCAACTCTCCAGGTCCAGGGTTCCCTACCCCTGGTCTACACTATCGGATAGAACACGTTTACAGGCGGGGTTATCTCTTGAAAACGCTTTCTCTAATCAAAACAGACTCCCTCAGAAGCTTCGCTCCACACAAATGCATTGCGAAGCTAAGGGCATTGTTGTTGTGAGCGGTGTTCGCCAATTTGTTTATGTTCATATGTACAGAGCCAGGGCTGTGTAGAAGAATCTGAAAATGTTTCCGGCACACACAGTGAACAGTACCGGTACTCCAGCAAAATGCAAGGATATTTGGTGAACTTGCCAAAAAGTGTATTATCTTACAATTAGCTTGAGCTGACTATACTGTACCTTTTAACGGGACAAGCGTCAATGACAACGATGTGCGTTCTGCCCTCAGGTGAATGGCCGTGACTTCTCCAAGGCCCGCCATGTGGACGCGGAGGCGGTTGGCCGCGACCCCATTGTGGTCCAGGTGCTCAGGAGGACCCCCGCCACTGCCGCCCCAAGCTCCTCCTGTAGCCTCGGCAACGTGCCACAGGAAGCACGCGTGGCGAACGTGTGCACACAAACGGACATCACCTTCGAGCACATCGTGGCGCTGGCCAAGCTGCGGCCGGCGACGCCCCCCGTTTCAGATGTCTGCCCCTTCCTCTTGACGGACAGGTACAGTAAAGAGCCCCAAACGTCTACCAATCACATGATTAGCCTGGTGTAAACATACCCACAATGCACCTGGTGAATAAGGCCTGGACACACTCCATTACTTTATATAGTATATATTAGTCTTAATATTTTATGCTGTATGTGATAGGGGGTCCCTGTGATGTGTTTCTATCAGCCAAAGGGTCTTTGGCCCAAAAAAACGTTGAAGACCTCTGCCTTAGACCATACATGGTACCAACTGTTAGATAAAACCCCTCCTTACTGTATGTGTAAAATTGGAAATGTAATTTCATTCCTTTCCAAAGGAATGTTAGGGTTCCCCGAGGCTGTCCTTTGTTACTTTTCTGTGGTTGTTAAATGGTAATATAGCTAAGCTGTACAGCACCCTCACACTGTAATGCCATTATGCAGAGCTAAACCTCCATGCAATAATTGCTTCTTTGTGCTACATCCATTTTCTTTAATGGGAGCCTTTGCCAGGTGATTAAATACCAATGGGCTGATAGACTAGGCAGCCTGCATGCATGGCACTTTGTCCATTCTTTAGCCATTTATTTAGGCCTTTACTGGGCAACGAATTAAATCAATTTATCAGACCACTGTTATCATAACAGCCATCTTTGTGGGTCATGGCTGTTTGTAGAAGAATGATTGATGTATCATTTAGTGTTTAGAACTTCACAGAAATCAGTTTTTTTTTATTTTATAAATTTTTTACAGTGACACCTTGACGTGTGCTGGACACTTAACAGGTTTTTTTGGCATGTGACCTAATTAGAAAACATTTCCAAAATGTACAAATATTTTATATAATTTCACCCATAATTATGTTATGATGTCTCTATAAACTAAGCATTTCTCTCCTGCTGCTTCTCTCTCTCACTATATCTCTCTCTCCATGCTCTCTCTTTCTCTATCTTGCCTGTCTGTCCCTCTGCAGCTGTCATTCCATCCACACTATGGACCACGAGTTCTACGAGTGTCCAGAGTACCTGTCTCACACCCCACTGGAGGCAGACAGGACAGAGCAATATGAATACGAGGTGCAGCTTTTCTCCACTATGTCGTTTGCTTCTTCTCCTTCCCCTTCTTCTTCTTCCTCTTCTCCTCTTCATCTTCCTCCACCTCTTTCTCTCCTTCTCCTTCTCCTCTTCCTCTTTCAACACATGAAGGCAATGGGCTGCTTGAGTAAAGTACTCAGAAAGGTGTATACCTGATAGCATTGTGTGGTGCAGAACTATAAGCAAAGGCCTTGGGTTATTGTAAGGGGAAGGCTTCCCTTTAGAACAGCGATAAAAGCAGTCTTACATCGAGCTTCTTCAGTGCTACACACACAGCTAATTATAACTGACCTAAGCTTTATTAAGCCAAACATTTAGGTAATTACAATTGACTTGATATAAACTGAAAATATAACATATATCTATCTATCTATCTATCTATCTATCTATCTGTCTATCTATCTATGTATATTGTATGACATTAAATTGCATAATTGCTGAGGCTAATTTAAGCAATACATCATATTTTTTAACTGTTAACTCTTTCAGTCAATCCACATACAGTACATTTCAAATGTCGTAGAGCAAACAATGACATTAGATGCATTGAATGGTCAAATATACAGCATTTCAGATCCAATACCTTCACTAACACACATTGCTATGTTATGAAAACCCTCAGGGTAAATAATACAGTAACAGTATAATGTACTTTATGCAATAAACCATTGGAAAAAAGGCATGGGTACTCTTCAGAGATGAGTTATTGTTCAGTTCTCCTTGGAAAGGGAAAAGAAAATCAATATCCCATAAATCCCATAAATCCCACAAATGCCGCCAATGACAAAGCTCTCAAAGTGGGTTTATTGACAAGCGCTCTGGGTCTTAGTGAAATATTACCATGTCTGCTTTGGAATAGTAAAACACATAAGGCCTAGAGTATATGCTCGCATCTCTTTATCCCTCTCTCAATGATGAATGATGCAGTGAGTATTTTAATTAAAATGAGGGATAATCTAATGTTGCATTGTGTTTGTAAAACAGAGCAGCTAAAGAAGATCCATATATTCATCTGCCTGTCAGATTTATGTACTACAATACTGTCCCTCACTCGTAACAAGCACATTTTGTACGGATGACATCCATCCTGTTAGTCTTTGTCATGTTAGGGTTCTTTCTCCCATATATTGAACACTTTTCTGTTGGCCACGTTTCAATTGATGACCTAATACGGTTAAGTAATTATAGTTAATAATAAGTAATAATATATAGCGAATTTTTGCTATTTCACACCTTTGACCACCAAGTGTGGATCTTGTAATGTAAAATGTACATCTGAATATTAACAAGGACCCATATTGTTGAAGTTTGGAGGATATTTTGTGCGTGCACACAAAAAAGCTAACGTTTTCACGTGCATGCACAAACTATATTGTGACAGTGTATGTACTTGTAAGGTAGAGCACGGCCTGCAGATCTAGAGATGACGCTGACAGGTTGACATGAGCTGTATCTCCATGGTTGTGCCCGCTCTAATAGGTACTTCCTGGTTCAGTGAACTGCATTCTGGGTCATTAGGGATTCCCCGATGCCAGCCTTGGCATTTCATAGTTGTGTGTGTGTGTGTGTTCATGTGGATGTATTTGAAGTCTGTGCTTCAGCTCCACTACATTATAGGCTGCCAAGCCCACAAACGCATACTTAAGAGACAGACGTTCACAGTTACCTCTGTTCCTCCGTGTGTGTCTAATAGAGCCATGAATGGCTTTCCTCTTGAGCAAGAGAGACTGCGCCTGTCACTGTTGGGGACATTACTGGAGACGGACAGCCTTCGCTTGGCTTCACACAGATGGCACACATGGACACTGTGCTCCTCTGTTGCGGGAGACGCGTCAGGCGAAAGTGCGCCGTGCATGGTTTTTATTCCTAATTGGCTACCGCCTACTTGAAAAGGTGCCCTTGCCTCTCCAAAGTGACCGCTGGGTTGCCGAGCTCATCGGCCTTCAACGGCGCTAAAGACAAATGCCAACGTAACACCACAAAAGCTGTCAGCCAATGTCTCGGTGCATCTCACTGCCAGGGTCAGTACATATCAACTAGTGTCCTAAACCAGAGCACTTAATGGTAGTGGCTGAGCACAGCGCTGTATTACATTATCTGGCAGATACACTGGCATGTCAAGGTCAGAGCGGTCTGTTTATGGTGCTACCCAAATGCATTACTTCCCCTATAATTGCTGTAGTTTAAACAAATTAGCAATAAACTGTGGCTGACCTTTGGTGTTAGCCACCCGACGCTCTAACCTCACCCCCTCCACATGCAACTTCACACGGCTGCCAAATTAATTTTGGCAGTTCGGGGTTAATAAAAATTACCTTCCCCCCATTGGTGGTCTTTATGAGATTACCTTTAATAAACATGGCAGACATCTAAACACGAGCCAGTGGCTAGTCACGGCAGATTGAAAGTGATTTCCTGTGGGAAGAGGCTGTGATTGAAATGCCATTGCCGAGGTTATCAAACGGAAGCCTTGCATGGTGCCGCATGGCGTACGCTGTGGTGTGGTTTGCTCGGCTTTCATTTCCCTGATGGCCAGGACACATGCTGAGTGTGTGTGTGAGAGAGAGAGAGAGAGAGAGAGAGAGAGATTAATTCACATTATACTATCAACGCTATACTGTATACTGACTATACACATGTGTATGTCAAGATTATACAATAAAACATTTCCCAGTTTTGACCATTACCTTGTTAAAAGTGTTTAATCAAAATGTGCCTGGTTTATTTCTAAGTTTCCATCCCTTTCCAAAGTTGTGTGCACACACACGTGCACACACACACGTGCACACACACATGTGTAAGAATCAGATGTGACACAGAAGACTGCCTGTCCAGAGCCATGTAGAAGAGAGAGTCGTGCCAACGGAAGTTAGAAATTCTCAATGGTCATGTGAATCATCCAGATGTAAAACAGTCCCAGGAACACTACAGGCTTAATTACCAATTGTTGGTAATTATTTGTCAAAAAATACATCCACTTAGATTTATAAAATATTTTTTATACAGCGCTTCTAGTATTTGCGGCTAACGTCCGGGCGGGAGCTGTAATGAAGTTCCACGATCTGCCATTGCTGTGAGTCTTTTCTACACGGCTCTTCCCATGACTGAGCAGCAAAATGTTCAAGCTTCCATTTGGTGGCAAATACTGTGCAATGTGTACTGTATTGTGTGTTTGCAAACATAGCCTCTATCATTCCTCATTTGTTTGTGGTCTCTGAAGTGGAATGTCAGACCAATGAGCTAATTTTTGGACGGAATGCACACTGTGTTTTATAATTGCTTGTTATTATAATTATTAACATATTTTTTTAAATAATTGTTTTAAAACGGCGCACGGTTGTGGCAGGAGGTGGAGCTGAACCGGCACAGCACACAGGAGAAGCTGGGCCTGACGCTCTGCTACAGGACTGACGAGGAGGAGGATGCGGCCATCTTCGTCAGCCAGGTGAGCAAAGGGAAATCCAAAAATGAAGCTCCAGGTTATTTAATGTAAAATGGTGGAGCTGGAGTCTGATGGAGAAAGATGGTCGATACGAACTCGAGCCAAACAAAAACACCTCTCTCTTTAATGCCATAGGGCAGCGGTTTTCAAACTATGGGTCGTGGTTTTTGAAAATTACATTATGTTGTGTTCCCATTTACAGAGCTACGGCTGCATAGCAACACCAGATTATTTGTCAGCCCAGAATATACAGCTAGTGGAGTGTAGGGAGGCAGTCGCTTGTTGAGGAAATGAGGTGTGGTGTTTATGCAATTTATGCAATTTTGTCAATAATATCATTGACGTGTCTCATCACAGATCAATCCTATTACTGCGTGTACACATTTTACGGCGCAGTTCCACTTAAAGCAGGCTAACTCGATATTATATTCTTTGCTTGTAAACTTTTTGTCAACATTTTCTCAGAGATCAGCTCAACAGTAGAGTGATGTCACAAAGATCTATGCATTCAGCTTTTGCAACACTCACAATTCACACAAGCCAACTTTTGGGGAATGTGAAACACATTAGGTTCCATGTGGCAAGCGGCGTCTTGCGGTACTCACCTCGAGAATGGGCGGCGTGGGGGGTGACGGGGGAAACTTAAAGGGACCATTAATTAATTTAGGGTGGGCCAACATTTCAACAGGAACGGAAGCCCCCCGAAGTGTATCTGATGGTTCCAACTGAGTCGAGCACAGACACAATCTATGATTCAAACAACAAACAAGCCTGCCTTGATTAGCTGGATCAGACACATATAGCAAGTCTATTAAAATCAAACACGTATTACAACCACTCCCCAGAAGGAAGTAATTAAAAGATAGCATTCATTTGCATTTGAATACCCCCCAAAAAGGGGCAAAGTCAAACTAAATTAACACGAAGGAGAAGATTGTTTGATCACGTGCCAGCCATAATGTTTGCTGAGAATGAACCAAGCATGGCCAGAAAAGGAATTGAGGTCTGAAATGTGATTCCTCTCCAGCCCGTGATGTTTCTCCTTGTTTGTAAATTAAGGATTTTAATCCTTATCTTCCACTGAGAGTTAAATGACTCGGGGTCTCAAGCTATTCCCTCTGAATACAAAATGCACAAAACAAGCAGTTACTATTCCAGTTAATCCACAATGTGCTTTACACCATTAAAAAGCATTATCCCTATACAAAATAATTGGTTAAACAAAATTTAAGCATGTAATGATACTATTTTGTGAAACCCAATTAGCATTATACAAAGACTGGTTTCACTATAATAACATCGTTCAATAAACATGACGTTTCTTCAAATTAAGTATTGTGGTGATGTTACATACATACATATATATATATAAAAAACAAATGTATCACTAAAAATAGATGTTTAGCCCCAGTAATAACGCTACATGCTCTGTCTCCAAATGCAGCCTCAGAACCTACTAAGAAGCTGGTAGCAGCATTCTGACGCCAGCATAACGACCCAACTAATGAATATCGTGAGGGCGATGGCACACAGACACGCTCCGTCATGGGTGCACAGTGGGCACTTCATTAGGTGCACCTGTATGTTGGCTCAAACAGCCTGCTCGTCCAAACAGCGAATCACTTGGCGGCATTTATAATAAACAAAAAACACACAGGAGGGCGTCGCTGATAGAGCAAATCAATGAAGAGTCCACAAAACTCAATACAGAGCAACAATGTTATTCTGTCCTGCTCGCTGGTAAGGTACCAGACCACTAGCCTGGCTCCCACACAGACTATTGCTCACTGCTAAATTATTTCGCTGAGTTTATTGTCTGGAAACCCGGGTAACCCTGTTATGGTAAATGGACTGCATTGTCATGTTGGCGTAGCGTTTTCACAGCCACCCTGCTGGCGGAAGTCAAAGCGTGTGTCGAAATGGTGGTGGAGCTAGATGAGGCGATCAGAACAGTTGTAGCAATGTTGATTGGTTAACCGCTGTCCAATAGTTTCATACTGTAAGTAACCAGAGGAGGCAGTAGGAGGCAGACAAAGTGAATTTTGGGTTTGGTTACACCACGCTACCAGAACCCTGCACTAAAATAAAATGTGTCTCTGAATGAACTATGTTTTTGGAAAACATCAATATGGGTACAGGTAACATTTTAAGTATTAAAATGTGCGCATTACAAATTATAGTTTTTATTTTGCTGTTTTAGCCTTTTAAATGCATATTAAACAGACACAAGGTACATTTTGAACCAGATGAATAATAGAAACTCGTATATAAATTGTATATAAATAATAGAAATATATAAAATGAACAGCACCTGACTTCACTTCCAGAACCGTAATGGATGTGAAACAACCACCCAGAAGACATCTATTTGTGCCTTTGATAAAAGGATACAATTATAATTTGCCTCATTGGAATGTATTTATGGTCATGTATATATCTTTTTTTCTTCTGACTTTAGGAAGGGTGTATTTTTCTCCTTGACATGTAGCTATCCACCCTGATCTTCACAGTGTACATACAACAAAGCAACTGCAGCGCTTAGCATGCTCACTGGCTGGGATGCATTGTGGGAAATGCAAGCTGCTGATTCTCTTCAAATGAGGAATTTCAACAAGTATAACGCTTTCATGTTTGGGACTTGTAACAATTTTTTCCAGTGTTTTTCCCCTCTCTCCTCTCATTTAAATATTCTCCTCTGGGATTTGCTTGAAAAATCAGGAGGAACCACTGGAATAAAAAATACAATTTCTGAGTAGATATTCTTATCATAAAGATATATTTGTCTTAAACGAGGCTGCCAGATTGTTGTTGACAGATGCGGGCATTTGTGTATCGCCTTCCCACACACTAGTAATAAAAGGGACTGAATGTGAATTAGGAATTCCATATATTCCGAGATATTGTCATATCTCGCATTCCACTTGATCTCAGCTCAGACTGCACAATCTCAGGGTCTGGAAACGTTTGACTCGAAGAGTATAAAACACTTCAGGTTTTCTATGACTCTCTTATCATTGCTGTTGAGCACAAATCATGTGTTTACACTGAATTTTCTGTGCTGACTTTTTAACCTCTACTCCTTTGAAACAAATGTAAATCCTATCGTGGATACCTACTGAGACACAGACACTCCTCAATGTTAAGTGACAGTTATTTAACCAGACAGTGATTGGAAACAGATCTCAACAGCATTTATATACTGGAAGTCCCCTATTTTAAAGGAACAATGAGTAAAAAGATAAATTATCATAAAGCTATACTGTATATAAATAAACATTTTGTCAAATTCACCAAGTATCTCCTGACATTTCGCTATTTTCCCATTCTGTGCGCACTGAAAAAAATAATCCTAATTCTACACAGCCCTGGCTCTGTAAACAGGAACACAATGTGCACAGCAACAATGCCCTAGGCTTCTCAATGCATTTCCAATGTGTGGGGGGGTAAAGCGTCTGAGGGAACACCCCATGGTATTAAAGGGAGAGGCGTTATTGTTTTTAGTTTGATAGCGCTAGTTTGAAGTTAGCCAGCATTCTGGAGAATGACTGACCCTGCCTTTAATGTTATCAGTAGCGAGAATAACTGACTATATAATGTTATAAGCAATGAGATGTCCTTGTTTTGGACAGGTGGAGCCCAACAGCATAGCTTCAAGAGATGGACGTATCAGAGAAGGAGATCGCATATTGGAGGTGTGTGCCGTCTTTTTCTGTTTTTCTGTGTTTTACACATATGCACACACACACACATGCACGGACGCACGCACGCACACACACGCACACATGCAAACACAGAGCATAGATTATTGCACCCATACAATTTATTTGCTTTGGAAAATATGTACCGATTATTTCCGAACCTGAGCGTGCGACTGTGTGCGTTCTTATTTCGTTGACATGATATTTGCACTGGGTAATCAGGGATTTTCTGCTCCATCTCTCCAAAGCACTCGTAGCTTAGACAGGCACTTGAGGCACTTGGGAGACAGTATTGTACAGAGGCCAGCCTTCAGTCAGTGGGGGGGGGGAATATGCATATTTAACTGGCACACTTGAGTAAGGAAATGAAAGTCTGTAGTGCTCGTTGCAGAGGGCACTACATTAAATTCTGTCTGCCTGTCCAACTCTCACAAAGATACCCTCCATTTATTTGAGATGTTCTCGTTTTCTCTCTCTCTCTCTCTCTCTCTCTCTCTCTCTCTCATCGTCATACTGTATTTGACATGACATGACTAACAGACCCCACTGAATGTCAAACAGCTGCAATATGCTGCAATAACTGCATTGTAGATTTTCATTTCGATGTGAAATGTGCAGTAAACTCTCATGTACTGAAAACTATATTTAAACGCCAGGTGTAATTATTGATGTATTATGTTGTGCCTGAAGCAACGTTGACCCAAATCATAAAAACCTGTTTCTCTCCCATCCCCCCAAAGAATGCGCCGGAATATCTCGTACTGACTCTTGTATACTCCTATGCCCCAATAGTGTAAATGATTTGAAGTGGGAATGATGGGTGGGGGGGCGGGGGGAATTGGCGGGGGGCTGCTCTATACTCTCAGCCCTATTATCTCCGTCTGACAGCCCCATTACTCTAGCCAGAGAAAGATGAACGCCACCTGTCAGGGAGCGGTTAATTGTGTGTCTGGACGCAAGGCTTTGGGCATGCTGTCACGCCCACAGTCGGCTCTGGTAACCGGCCATCGCCATGGAAGCATGTAGGACAAACACAATGGGGGGGAACAAGGGGGAAGGGGGGGGGGGGGGGGGGACGATGCAAACAACGACAGAGAGAAGAGTTAAAGCAGAAAAAACACTCAAATTCATTTGCATTGCCCTTAATCAGGACGGATGCACAGACTCACAATAATATAATAGCCCCCTTAGACTGTAACCTCCAGTGGGAGAGCATCTTAGCGCGGCCAAAGGGTTTATTTATGGACATTCTCTAGTAGGTCTTATTCCTGTTCATGTACAGATAAATGGCTGTGTGGTGCAAGACAGAGAGACGGCTGTGGCCGTCTTGTCCAGCGATGAAACCACAAGCATCGTACTTCTAGTGACCAGGCCAGAAGTGCAGGTGAACACACACACACACAAGCACGCGCACACACACACACACACACACACACACAAAGGAGGCATATGTGTGACTGTGTGTATGTGGGATTTCAGCTGGAGGAGGACACTTGGTTGGAGGACAGAGATCTCCTAGAGGAGCTGAAGATGGAAATCCTACAGGGGAGGAGAAGGGGGAGAGAGCAAAACAGTTGCATAGGAGAGGAGGTGAGAATGTATGAGAATGTTAAAGGCATAAAGAAGGAAAGAAAATAAACTAACTTTTATTCATTTTCTTTTTCATGTTATACTGTATCGCAAAATAATATTTATTTATATATGATTTATGTTATGATTTTGACCAATGAAATCCCAAGCAGTCTTAATGTGGCCCAAAACTGAAAGACAGCTGACATAAGCATACTGTATACACACAGTCGAGCCAATGTGGACCATGTGTATTCAAGTGTAGGTGTGAAGGGATTGAGAGAGGAAAATATAAGAGAGTTGAGTAAAGGAAATACAGTATATCGAGACCTAAAGAGAGACCTCAACATCTCTTGGTCTCGCACCCATGACCTTCCGGTTGGTAGCCAAATGACAAGACCACTATAGCAGTGTTTCCCAACCCTGTTCCTGGGGACCCCCTGCCCTGTATGTTTCTCCTGCTGACACGATAACAGCAGTATTTGGAAATGTATAGCTGTATTGTGTGTTTTCTCGACTGCTATTGCTGCTTGTTGATTTGAAATGCATTCTGGGATATTCCACTGACAAGTTCACAAACAAGTCTACAACGCTGGATGCATCCTTAGTAAAAACCATTAATCGAAAACACTTCCAGGTATTTTCTCCGTTCTTCGCTAGATGCGAACTTGTGAATTGGAAGAGTCTGCAAGAACGCAAGAACAGAAAAGAAGGCATATTGAGAAACAGCCATCTACAACATGCAGGGTTGGGGTCCACAGGACCAGGGTTGAGGAACTCTGAACTTGACTGCCCTAGAGCAGTGGTTCTCAAAGCGGGGGTCGGGAGACACAGAGGAGGGGGTCACAAGATGATTTTCAGAAGTAAATAACATTTTAATTAGAAATAGCATATATTAGCCATCATTGTTAGTAGTAGTACAGTTTACACATGACTTTGATGTATTCTGCTACTAGCCTGTATTAAAATACTATGAAATAATATTATGCTTCTACCATATCTGGTTATTTTGTGGGTCGCGGGCTGAATAGTTTGGGAACCCATGCCCGTCTAGGGAGGCCAGCGTTTTAAAACAGGAGGTGTTCTGTCGTTCGCCAGGGTCCCGACGACGACAGCTTCGCGATGGACGGCGCCACATGCTCCTCCAACAACACACACGACCAGGACAGCCCCGAACACCGCCCCCTTGTGGCCAGGCTGCGCCAGCGCACCTCCGTCACCGACGCCACCGACGCCACCGACGCCACCGACGCCACCAACGCCCAGGCATTGCTGAGGGAGCCGCAGCGGCGGCAACGGCAGCGGGATGTGGAGGGCCCCCCCGGGACCGGCCCTGACAGCCGGGGTCGGCAGGGAAAGCTGGTGCTGCGCAGGGGAGGAGGAGGACGAGGAGGAGGAGGAGGAGGAGGGGGGGCCATCGAAAACCACTTCCAGCACCTGCTGGAGCTCAAGTGCCAGATCCGGAACGGGGGAGAGTGCGGCGTGTACTCCATCCGCCACAGCATCGAGTGCAGCCTCACCGAGCAGGGCGGCGGCGGGGGAGACTCGGGGGGAGAGGCGGAGGGCGTGGAGCAGGACCTCCGCATGCTGAACGAGGAGCTCCGCAACATCGAGCTGGAGTGCCAGAGCATCATGCAGGCTCACCAGCTCCGCCAGAGCAGTCAGGCAAGCCAACCCCCTTCCCACACACACACACACACCTTCCCAAGACCCCATCGTGTACAGGTAGGACCCCATCGGCCATATCGATAGGGACAATGTTTTTGGGATATCTCCAGGGTTACGGCCCATCCAGCGGACATCCGGACGAAGACTTCCTCTTCCGTTTGTTTGCTGGCTATTGTTTACAGTCTACTTGGGACGCTGTTATCAGCAACAAGAATAACTGTTACCTCCCCCTCTCACCAGACGGAGCCCGCTCCGTCCACGCCCTGCTCCCCGGGACGAGGCTCCAGAGACAGACACGGCAGGCTGGCAGACATCCGCGAACACCCAGAGAGGTGGGAGCACGACGAGGCCGCCCGCGAGAAGGACAGTTCCAGTGCCTACCACACGGCGGAGAGCGCCAGGTCCACGCCGCTGGGCGCGGAGAGGTCCCCCGATCGCTCGAGAGACGTCCAGAGGCGCGTCAGCCTCACCAACCAGAGGAACCTTTCGCTGGCCCCCTCATCTCTGATCCCCATCCCCAAGGCTCAGGCACCGGCAGGGAGCCGCAAGCGCCGCGAGTCGGGCCCCGTCACGTCCAGCAGCCCGGACCAGAGCAACCCGTCCCCCTCCGAGTCTGACCCGGCTCTGCCCGCAGATGATGAGCGATGTGAGAGAAAAGGGCGGACGAGGACCTGCTTAAGAGGTCTTCCTTACGCTTCCCCCTATCAAACAACCCCGCACCACGGCCAGGCAGGCCCCAAACAGCTTCAGGTGGGTACAGTCCACTCAACTGCCAGTCTCTAGTCTCTGCAAATGTAGAAATGCAGGTTTTGGTTCGATAGCATAGCACTAGCATAATGTTATTTTATATACTGTATTTAGCCTAGCACAATGTTTTCCTATACACTTAGTACAGCGCTACATCCTGTTCTGTACCGTTCCAGAGCTACATGCAGCTGTTGCAGCAGCGCTCGTCCCTGGATTACTCCCAGAGTCAGCTGAGCCTCCTCAGCGTGTGCCGGGAGCCACTGCACCGCGGCGGTCGCCCAGGCGAGCCGCGGCTGGAGTGGAAGGTCAAGGTTCGCTCCGACGGCACTCGCTACGCGGCGCGACGGCCCGCCCGCGACCGCATCCTCCGGGAGCGCGCGCTGAGGATCCGCGAGGAGCGCAGCGGCGGCATGACCACGGACGACGACGCCATGAGCGAGATGAAGACGGGCCGCTACTGGAGCAAGGAAGAGCGAAAGCAGCACCTGGCCCGGGCCAGGGAGCAACGGAAGAGGAGGGAGTTCATGCAGCGGAGCCGCCTGGAGTGCCCGAGGGAGGGGCCGGGGAGCGGCGGCGAGGGCAGGAAGGAGATCAACATCCTGGAGCTCAGCCACAAGAAGATGATGAAGAAACGCAACAAGAAGATCCTTGATAACTGGATGACCATCCAGGAGCTCATGAGCCACGGGGCCAGAGCCCCAGAGGGCACCAAGGTTCACAACGCCTTCCTGTCTGTCACGACCGTATAGGAGTCACTTCCACTTACTGTTGCTCAAAAAGGCATTGTTAACAATACAGTTGACATGCTGATAAAGCATGTTTACCTTGTAGAATCCACGAGACGTCGTTTATATGTTCTTTCTCTCTACGCTGAATGAAAGCAAATAAGAAGTAGAACATGACCTCTCAATGCATGGCCACAGACGCCATTGATCCAAAACGGCTCCACGGGGCGGGGGGG
>JAODTR010091272.1:0-13961 GCA_025399935.1 Amblyopsis rosae | reverse complement strand
ACCCGACCCCTATGGTTCCTCCCACGAGTGGTGGGCCCATAGGATGAAGAGGAGGATGGTGCCACGTTGCTTCTTCGTGCTGAGCCCGGCTGGGCTCCGTGGCAAACCCAGCCACCAGGCGCTCGCCAACGAGAGCCCTCCCTCTGGGCCTGGCTCCAGACGGGGGCCCCGGGCTTCCTCCGGGCAGGGTAACTCCTTCTCTTGTTAAGTTCTTCATGGTTCCCGGAGAGGGAACCATCACCTATACGTCACTTTATTACTTTATTCCCTTTGTTCTCTTTGTCTTTTATTACCAACAGTGTTTATATTTATTGTGTTTGTTGCCTTGCATGATGTCTGCAGAGTCAAGTGTGCAGTGGGAACAAGAGCGTCAACACCTTCCATTACTGTGGCTTTGTACATGTAGTGAAAAATAAAGTCAGCTAGAAAATAAACGTGTATTAAATCAATATTTATTTGTCTTCTAACCATTAAAATTAGGGATGGCACAATCCAGTTTTCTCAGTCCAGATACCGATACAGATATCGTACTGTGGGTATCGGCCAATACAGAGTACCAATCCGATTCCAGTTTTAAGTTAAGTTGCAAAGTAAAAGCCAATCTCTATTTTAAGACTTGGATGACATTTTATAAACCTGTTGCTGATAGTGTGGCCTGGGTAGGTTAGACATGGCTGATGCTTGACAGCAGATATACGTGTGTACATCCATTTAATTGGATCAGCCCCATGGATCAGTTACAACTGTCCAATTGTCACTGATACCGATCCAGCTATTAAAGTCAGTATCGGACCGATATTTGAAATGAATCCGTTTGAAAATGACACCCCCAACTAATACAAGAGAAGGGACACTCAACTGACGTCCCATTTTTAATGTTTTCAGTATTATTATTATGAATAATAATAATATACTGTGCCCATATGTGGTACTGTATGGAGAGACTTGGCTCTCTAATAAAGTAAAAGGTTTATTTAACCACTTGCATACATATTTTTTGAAGCAATGTTCCTCCATGTAAAATTATTAAAGTAAAAGAAGTGTGCCCCCCCCCCCCATTGTCTCATAGTAACCGAAATGCACGCTGGTAATTCCAGTGTAAATTAGACAAGGAGAAATTACATTGCTAATTGTATCTGTTTTGCGACATCACACTGACTCCCACCCTTTAAAAAGGCTTAAAATATAACAATTAGTCATAGAGGTGGGATGGGGGTTAATGTCTCTAGGGTGGTGGGGTGGGTTGCTCTAATGTTAACTGCTGCTTTATCTGGAACAGATAAAAGTCAATACAATGAAGTGTTCAATTAAATTAATTATTGTGTGCGTATTATGCGTTAAAGTATGAATTGCTGGCAACCTGCGCAAGGTAAGTTAACAGGCAGAAAACTGCATTCTTTAAATCAAAATTGAATGTAATATCCATTTACTGTATGACTGTAAACCTACTTTACCTGCTGTCCAAATTTGTCAGGCTTAATATGGAACTTGACGTATTCTTGGACAGCGCTGCCGGATTCCAACAAAACCTTCTCACTGCCTTTCCAACAGTCCAACAGATTTCCTAGTCCGTAGCAAGCAATCACAGTTTAATGTTGACACGGGACTCTTTGCTGGATATCTGTAGCGCCATTAGCTCCCTAATCAATAGCTGACATTCGGTGTCAACATGCATGGTACCTACCGTCGGTTCAGAGCGGCACAGGGTCTCCAGAGAGCCCTCGCCACTGACTTCGCTGAAGGAGCGGGTTGGAAATGCTCAGTATAAAGGCAGAGAGAATAAATGGTAAATGGACTCTGAATTTATACAGCACTTTCCTAACCTTCAGGTCAATCAAAGAGCTGTATCAGGATCGCCTCACATTCACCCATGCACGCCCGCGCACACACGCACGCACACACACGCACGCACGCACGCGCGCGCGCGCCGGCCATGCAGTGCTGCATCCACGGAGCAGTCAGGGGGTAGGTGCCTTGCCTGTGGATATTTAGTCACGAGGCAGCGGGGTTTGAACCAACCTTTTGATCATATGTTGCCTCGAAGAGTGAGTATAGGTGCAAACATATTTCTTTTGGACAGGGAGGAGGCATTAGAAATGCATTATGCTGCTCTATCTTTGTTAAAGGTACAGTCGCGTATTGCAAGCTAATAGTGGTGGGACAACAGCACGTAACGTTCCGCTCTCTGTGCGCGCATATCATTTGGGTAGGTCTTCTACACAGCTCTGGCTCTGTAAATAGGAACATATACAAAGTGGTGCAGACCGCCCACAACAACATCCCAGCCATAGCAATGCCTTTCCAATGTGGGGGAGACTGAGCTTCTCAAGGGAGCGCCCACATGGGAGGGGAAAGTGTTTTTGTTTTTATCTGTGTTTCAATATCGGCAAGCTTTCTCCAGAATTACTTGCTATACCTTTTTAAATGATCAGTGACGAGAGCGACGCCATAGATCACATGATCGCAATTTAACTGCAACTGAGGTGCGCACAACGCAGAGCGCCAACACCGTTCAGCTTGTACAGACAAGGGTGGGCCTGAATAGAACACGAGTGCTCCAAATCCCTTACGTAAGCGCTCTGTCCCCTGGGAAATCAACCAGGCAGTATCGGGGAACACACCATCTGACCTGGAATCACTGGATAACACTCTGTTCTCTGGACTTATTTAGCAAATATTTGTATTTGTATTATTTAAATTACCTTTACATGTGGACTCGCATTTCCATTGTGATCTGATAAAATGCAGTAGCTGTCCATAACATTTCCATGTGAAACGTGGGTCTTTGCAGCCCTTTGAGACTGTAATGTGATTATGGGCTATATACATAAACCTGACTTGACATTTCATATTATGGATATTTAAAGAGATATGTGTAAAAATCTCCCATCAGTACTTCAAAGGTTGTACTTTAGCTACACTGTGCAAGCTTGGCTCCGCTCGACTCAATTTCCTTTTGCTGAGAATATAGTCTAGAAACCCTGTTCGCATTAGCGTTTTACATCCACCCTGCTGGCAGACCAATCGGGGTGGGGTAGTTGGATGACGTTGAAGTCAAACGTGATTCTAAATGGTGATGGAGCTAGATAGGACAGTTGTAGCGACGCCGACTGGTTCAGAGATTCAAAATTAACCAGAGGTCTACATTATAAGTAGGAGGAAGCGATTGCGAAGACTTCCCAATGGAGCGTGACCAGACCCTATTCACAAAGTGAATATGGTCTGGTTACACCAGGCTAACTCTGTGCAGCAGGAGCCTTGGAATCTATTAATGTAAATGTAATTGATTGTTTCTTGTCACATTTCATGCATCGTGTTGAAATGGCCTTTGCAGTGCCACCACTGTGACCTGTAACAAAAAGACATCTGCCAGCCTGCCTTGATCCTGAGCGTGTATACGCCTACGTGCAAGACGTGGCTTTGTGGACAGCAGTGGTGTCTATCAAGTGAATTACTATAGTAGTAGACCTACAGCTCTCCATGCAACAAACACCTTTACTTTATCTTGCCTCCTCAGTTCAGTTGGCCAAGAAGAGTACTATTCTAATTATAGGCAACAGTTAATTGTGTTTAAATTAATGGGTTATGCCAGAGCCATGGAAAGAACAGAGTTAAGCCAAAGGAAATTCAATGGTCACATGGTTCATGGAGAGGCTAAACCTATGGCAAAATAGTTACAGAATTATACAGATATATAACTTTACTGTTTGGTAATTAGTAGTCAATAAATGCACAAATTTACATTTAAAATATAATTTATAGTGTACTATTAGTATTTAGGATAACCTCCGGGAACTATTCTGAGCTTACTGTGGAAAAACACTCTATTGGAGTTAGCGGAGATGGCGCAACTCTCTATTTACATGGCTCTGGGTTACGCTAGCAGAAGAAGATATATCTAACAACGAGCAAACTATAAGATATAAAAATGTAACGAGTGGCTGGCACATCGGAAGATAGTGAGATCGTCCGCTATATGTGCTGACAATGTTATCAATGTGCCAACACTGTAATTTCCTGAAACAAGCTTGTGTGTGTGTGTGTTTGTTGTGTACAACTTTTCCTGAATAACTAGACTGTATTCATATCAGATTTCAGCATGGAAAGGGTGAAGAAACTAGAGGCTTTACAGCATGTGGCAATCCTGTCCAAGACGGCAAGGATTGACACTGTGACAAGCGGCTTCTTTTTTTTCGTCCTTCCAGCCAAAATATAAATGTCAGATTGTTATATTTGTGGTTAATGAGAAATATTGATGAGCAGCCTGCTGTATGCAGCAACACCGGTGGCAACATTCAAAAGGGCACTCCAAACATGTTATTTCATTTGTTTGATATTAGGATATCAAGCATAAACAACATGTATTGTCATTAATTGGATATCATGCATCGTAGTATGCTGCCATTTGTGCAGAGCATTTGCATTTATTTGCACTAGGGGGCAGTAGACTAGATGCTGTATGGTTAAACGTCATTAATTGTCACGTTTCAAATATGATGGCTGAATAGGCACTCTTCTGCTCAGCTATGCTGGTGCAAATAATTAGATTGCCGTCACTTATGGTACCAAGAGATTTCAGCAGTTTTTCTGTCTACCTGATAATTGATTAATTCTGACAAAAACAAGCATAGGCTACCTCATAACACATTGACAACCAGGTGCATTTTATTTGCATGAGCAGTAATTATAGGATTTTCTTCTTGCTGCAGCCTCCTGGGCTGAAATTGGAAATGTGTATGCATTTGTCATATATGCATTTTCTAGCTTTTATCTCTTGATAGATTCTTTTTTTTTCTTCTGTCAGCAACATCTTCCTGCCTCAAGCAAGCGCAGATACGTTGTCACATTAAATAACGGACCAATTCCAAATATAATTGTGATGATATTGAACCTTTCCAGCAGGATGATTCATAATTCACATAAAATTGCGCAGGAAACCGAATTTAAAGGGCTGACTATCACAGGCTCCATCCAAGTTTAGGCTGAGTGAATGACCTCCATCTGAAGGACTGCCAACCTTAATGACGCCTTTGTGATGAATCAGTATGCATGCAGAATATGACAGGAAAGTAATAAACCTTTAGCCTGTATGTAGCATAGCACTAAATACTGCTGCCTGGTGTGGTTATTTGAGATTGAATCGAATATGGAAGAATGTTCTCTTTATGTAATGAATGAGCTCTATATGTAGTCTGACTGTGGGAGTGTACGCGCATTTGTTAGAGTTTTAGGGCGTACTCACACTTGGCCCAGGTAAACCGTGCCCAAGCTCGTTTGACCCCAAAGTGTGGTTCGTTTGACTAGTGTGATCGATCCGTACCGTGCCCGGGCGCGGCACGTTAAACTGTGCCGTGGCCCACTTGAAAGAGGTGGGCCAGGGCACGGCTTGGTTGGACTCGGGCCCAGTGTGATCGCAAATGTGTCAGAGGACGGAACTGAAGTCATTGACGCGACAGTTGTTTCATTACAAACAGCATGGCGGCAAAGGGAACACTTTGGTCTACGGCAGAAGTGCAATGTTTGTTGTAAATTGGGGCAGACGAGAGTATTCAGGAGCAATTGGATACAACACACAAGAACTATCTGCTTACTCGTGGGTATCAAAGAACCACTGAGCAGTGTCGGCAAAAGCTGGAAAAACTGCGTGCTCAGCATCTGATGCTGGTAGCTCATCGGACATCAAGGACACGTTCCAGTGGAACGATTATGTGGACAAAATAATAATTGTCCTGAAACCAAAATTAGCCAACCTAATGTTTTGGAGTAAGCGTGCCCTGGCCCTGAATGTTAACTGCAGTGTGAGTGCAGGCCAGCAGGGGGAGTGGGGAGGGGGTCAGATCAGCAGGTGAATAAAGCTTCTTGAAAATAATGTAGCCTACCAAATATGTATTATTGTCATTAAAGGCTACTATAATCCTTGTCATAATCTGCCAAGTACCACCCCACTAAAATGACTGGACTTAGCTGGCCACCCCAATAGAACCGTTCTGGCTACACCCCTGAATATACAGTATGCGGCCTAAAATCTAATTTAAAATATTTTTTACAGATGGATGCTAATATGCTAACCATGGTGCATTGCTAGTTATGAAGCCTATATCATGTATTCAGGCTGGACCGTGTGTTTTGGCCGAGCTCGTATGTGTGTGTGTGTAGATTGGTACAGTTCACAGATGGGGCTTTTCCATGACACTACGCCAAGAGCATTTGCCAAAGCTGTGACTTGTGCTTTGAAATGGATTTATCTAGGCTGGAATGTGGAAGCTCTTGAAACACTCACACGCACACACGTGGACACACACACACACACACAAACACAGAGAATAAAAACATGTTTAGATATGAAATGGGGTATGTTGCTATTGGTTGAGATTACCTTCTATCATAATTTCCTCTTAAAGGCAGAGTCAGTCAGTGAAGCAAAGTGCAGTGCTACGGCTTTGTTGATACAAGTGGTAGTCACCACTTGTTTATGTTACTATTTACGGAGCAGGGCTGTGTAGAAATACTGGAAACATACAGAAAACACGCAGAGAATAGCAAGCTAGCAAAATTCGAGGAGATATTTGTTAAATTTTACAACGTGTATTAGCTTACATTTAACTTGCAATTCAGAACATTCAATGCACTGAATGCACTCCAGGATAATTGGCTATATGTTCGTTGTTGGTTACACAGAGCCAGTCGGACACAGTGTAGGGGTGGATCTTCAAAGAATGCGGTATGTTAAACTCAGACACTTGCAGAAGACAGCAAAATTGCGAAGGTAGATTGAAATGTGGTAGAGACTTTCAGAAATGTTTATTGTTTCGCAACGACTCATTGGAAAATGGGCCAGACACTTTGCTCTTGCGGGCCAGGCCTAGCCAACTATTGGGGTCCACTGCCATATGATCATAATCTCTATACCCCTAGGCTCCATGTGCAAGTGTTCAGTCAAATCCTTTTGTAGGGTTATCAATGTGGCTTGCACTGTGTGAAATCAATTACAGTATTCTTTAGGTCATCATGACCAGGTTACTGTATGTATTAATGTGATTATCTATTACTTTAACAGCAGTTTATTAAATGAAAGTGAAACATATCTAAAAATATGAGAAGACAAACAAATGAAAAGTGTTGTGAATTTACTGAGTGTAAAGGAATTGTTTCATATGAAAGGTATACGAAAGACTGATTAGGTGAAACTGATACTTTGTGATTTTGTGTTTCGTATTCAGTCAGTTGAAAATGCACTTAAAGTGATGAACTTTACTTCTCAAGATCTGTTGTGTTGAGTTGTGTACCATGAGTAGTGAAATCTTTCCACACACTTGTGAATATAGTACCAAAACAATTTTTAAAAAGCCTGTAAATACTGTAAAGCAAAAACACGGGTGAAGATCATATTTTTGCTCAGGCTGAACACTCAGACTGCAAATGCTATAACATAATATATGCTGAAATAGGAGGCTGCATATGTTTGCTTTAAAGGACAAACACATTTATCAATATTCTAAAATAAATTCACATTCGTTTTTTGTTCCAACATCCAGTGAGACTGACTTTGTTTTGTGGATGGGGATTTTAAAGGGATTTAAAATTCAACCAAGAACGATAAACTGGTTGTCGTAGACAGGTGTTATTTAATCAATGGTTGACTAATAAGTGCTTAGCAGCAGTCATAACCTGCTGCTAAGCACTTATTAGTCAACCTACCCCACATATGTAGTATGGACACATTTGACAAGACACAAGCTACCTTATCTTGCCTTGTGTCACCAAATTCATGTTTAATAGCTCTGTCTCGTGAAACTGAATTAAATTAAACCCATACAAGCTACAGTCATTATATCTGCCTCCAGGCAACTTGACATAGGTTTTGTCAACTCTGATTATTATTGCCGTTGAAAATCCACATCTCTTAAAATAAAGAGTGTCTCTCTTAATGGTTTCTGATATTATTGCTAGTATATTGCCTGTTTCACCTCTCATTATACCCTGCCCAGTATTTATAGACGCGGCCTGTCAGGGTATGCCAGATTCAGCTCAGTTCTGTTGTTTAACAGCTGGCTCAGCCTAAATGCTAATTATAACCTTTTATAAATTGATATTTTCTTGTATAAAGAAATCCATTTGTTCACACTTTGTGATCTGCGCTTAGGCGATCACTCGGTGACACGGTGTGCTGTGCGTTTTATGTTAAAAGTGTGAAATGTTGTGGATTTGGTGAGTCGGATAAACATACTCTGTGTTGACGTAAATGTTACGAAGAAAACAATGTGGTTATGTTAAAATTAATTGGACACGGAATGGGATTTTATTAACCTGGTATAACCAGACTTAAAATAAATTGACTTCATGAATAGGATCTCAACACGCTTCACTAGTGATTGTTAACAGTTTTTGCATTCTAATAATGAGCGTAGATCTCTACGCACTATTGGACATGCAGCATTAAACAGATCAGCATTGCTACAACTGTGTACATCGCTTCATCTAGCTCTGCCACCATTTTGAAGTCACTCTGCCACGTGATTGGTCCGCCATCCAGGCTGTGCAAACAGGGTTTCCAGACTAATCTAAACAATGTAGCTAAGCGATAAAGTCAGGCAGAGCCAAGCTAAGACTTCCTTGAAGCCTATGTTGCGTCCAATGGCACTGTAATACTGTCCATATGACTGGGACTTTAGATACAGAGCTATAAGGGCATATTTAACTATCCGGCTCATTTGGTGATCATGCATTATCTTGTTATTAATGTATTTGTTTAACCAGTGGTGCCTGGTGGTAATAAACCCAATAAGCAGTATTTATGTATCATGCAGTGCACACAATTTGTATATTATGTTTACTTTCTGCCTCTTTGTTGTTGTGTGGCAAAGCCAGAGGCCGTCAATAATTTCGATGGTTCAACATATATTACGGTAGCTTCCTGTATCTGTGTCACTCCTCCCCCGCTTCAGGAGACCATTGGCAGGTACATTGTCTATTGCTTCCGATGGAAGATGTGAACACAGATTATGGCCAGTTCCTTTGCCCCATAGTAAGACAATACTAGCGCTGTGCAATTAGTTAATTTAAATTTTGACTTCAATCTCGGCTCCTAACAATTACAGATGTAATATAATTGAGAAAATACGATTATATTGCACATTAAGTTATGCAAGTAAACTCTTGTATTGTCTTGTGTTCTGCATGACAGGCACACACATACTTTAGCCCCTTGCAGGGTGAAAGTGAAAGATCAACATTGATTTGTATTGACAGTATTGAGGGACATTTCACATTGAAAGGTCTCGTTCATTTGTTTCACTTTTAGATGCAGTAAATGCAAAATCTTTCCAAAGTATATCACCATATTGACCAAAATGATAATTTTGTCCATTATCGAGCAGCCTTAGACAATACTGGACATGTATATGGAATGAATGAATGAATGCATTAATGAATGAATGAACTAAAGGTACTTGGCACCCTGAACCTGCTGCTCTGGAACCAAGACACTGTTGTTTTATGTGAGTATTCATTTTAAAATACCCCAGAAGAGCCAGAGGTAATTTCTCAACACAAAGTACTGACCTATGGCCTTATCGCCAATTACATTTTTTAAACTGTAAATAAACAATAAAATACATATTAAAAAATAATCAAATAAAATACATGAAGACATAAAATAAATGATCTGAATATACTCAAGTGTTAAAACAGTAAAACAAAGTATTATGAAATCTACATTAAATTAAAAAAATCACTGAGATCTATGGCTCATCTACAACTTTATTAAACACAAAGTTATTTTAATTAAAATGTAATCAGCTGTGTTTGAGAAAGGAGAAGGTGATACTGACTGTGCCCGCAGTTGGTCCCAGTTGTCCCAATGTTGCTGGCAGATTACCGTTGATGAGGCCTGTGGTGTCCTCACCCCTCCTTCATTCCTCCCTTCATTAAAACAAATGACTAATTATTACCATTGTTGGGATTGTATGTACTGGCAATGTCGTTACTGTTATTACTGCTCTCGGTTATTAAATGGGAAATCCGGACAGTTAAGACATCATTCCTTATTTTCAATTCTCTATATTTCCATTTATTTGATCGTGGGGGACAGAGCACTTTCTTTTGTGTTTCAGTATAAAATACAAAATGAAAATGTGCTGGAGTTTGCATTTGTTGTCCCTAGGCAGTTAACAAGCAACAAAAAAAAACACCAAAACAACATAATGAACAGGAAAACGGCACAATCTTCTCACAGCTATGGTGTTTGTGATCAAAACCACTCTACATAATTATGTCGAGTGTAACTGAGCACATGAAGCTCTATGTCTCCACTTCAGGTGTGCGAGGCTGATTTGGTGGAAAATGCAGACGACGGAACCAAAGATGCCAAATTAATAACAAGATGGAGCACTGTAATGCATTTCAATGGAAGCAAAAATGGATAGCTTCCGGTCTCTTAAGTGGTCACCAATGGCATTCTGCTGTAGAGGGCTGACGTAGGCAGCGCCCAGAGGGATACATCTACCATGCATGGCCTGAAACAAAGTCCATTTACCCCAAAACTGATTGCTGCAGAAATACCATTGTGGCCTCAGATTTATCATAGGTACTTGTATACTCAAAATAACCATTAACACCCCCCAGAGACAATATTTTGTTGAAATCCGTGGACCATTGACTTGCATTGAACACTGAGTAGTTCTGGTCCGCTTACAGGATGAAACCCACCCTCTCCTTTCTCAAATGCATGCGTGCCGTCCGGTGAGCCCTCTCCATTTCCAAGCTCTCGGACGGCATGCTGCTCACATGCACTCCACCTGACCTGACTAGTCGCCTGAGTCTATAGCGCTCTAGCATCCTTTGTGCATGGCCTTTCAGTCTTGCCGCTGCACAGCCGTGGCACCGCCTGTGCAAGAAAAATGCTTTCTTTCACTCCACGGTGAATGCAACCTGAATACACACTCTTGTACTTTTGGTCTGCTTAGATTGATCTTGATGTTGGGTTTTATTTTTGTGTGTTTGTGTATGTCTGTAATGCAGTTTGTCGATCTCACAAGATATAGAAGAGAAAATATAGAATAGCACTTTTATTTAAAAACATGTCATTTCTGTTGCTAAATAATAGAAATGATTGAAAGTCCATATTGCGCTACACAGACTCGCTGATTAAGTTTTGCTCGTGATATCTGGGATCGGGGTCATCGCTGGGGTTCTGTGCTACCAGCTGGTCGCTACTAATATCTGCCCATAGGGGGCGCTGCCTCGTGTCTGGTCGCACCTAACCGTGCACACGTGTGCGTGATGAGGACAGTCAGCTTCAGGACCGTTGTCTGTCTGAAGCCGGCGAGCTGCCAGCCGCCTCCCGTCTCCATTTCCTCCACATGAGTAATAGAACTCCAGCAACAATGGCGGTGCGTTTGAGGCTACAGTGTGCGCACTCTCTCTCTCTCTCTCTCTCTCCCTCTCTCTAAACTCATCTCCACCTCTCTAGCATCCCCAGCACTCACCCCGCAGTCAGTGCTTATCCTAGATTTGTCGCTCTCTCCCTCTCTCTTCCTCCCCCTCTCCCTCTCTCTTTCTCTCTCTCTCCCTTCTCTCCCTCCCTCTTCCTTCCTCTCTCTTTCTATCTCCCTCCCTCTCTCCTCATCTCCCCCTCTCCCTCTCTTCCTTCCTCTCTCTTTCTCGTTGTCTGTCTCTCTCTCTCTCCCCATCTCCCTCTCTCCCTCTCTCAAGCACACATTCACTCATTAGAGAGTCATTCGCTCTCTAAAGCTACTTCTCATTTTCTCCTCGACTCCCAGTTTGCCATAGCAGTGTGTCTTTTCTTAATCCCAACACAATTAGCTAACAAGACGATTCTGCCATGCCAAGGCTGTAGCAAGGTGGGTTTTTATGTGTTGGTCTTTTTTATTCCCACTCCCCCCGGCGCTCATTAGCTTTAAAACAATGCCTTTTAAGATTGCAACTTTATCCGTTCTCTTCAATCTCTTCAAAAGGTTCTTATGAAATACGTTTTGGGTCTTCTGTTGCGGACAACAGAAATAACAAAACTGTGGTACCTTGGGAAAACTCACACAAACGTTTTGGCGTAACCATTTACATACTTAGGAAGATATTTGCAGCATATTCTAGTGTCTGTTAATTAACAGGATAATTAACCAACATGTTGATGTCAAACCATATTATCAATAACAATGTACAGTATATTTATGTCTTTTTACAACCAATATTGTCCTTGTTAACCACAGCACTTGCTTAAAGATGATTTACTACTCTAAAACTTTAGCCTGGTTGCCAGAAAGATATATTCACTTTGTGATTATGGTCTGGCCACGCTCCATTGGGAAGTGTTAACAGTCGTTGATTCCTACCTCTGGTTAATTTTGAATCTATTGGACAGTGTTGAACCAATCGGTGTTGCTACAACAGTTTTGATCATCTCATCTAGCTCTACTGCCATTTAGAAACGCACTTGACTTCGTCATCTCACTACCCCACCCTGCATTGGGTCGCCAACAGGGTGGCTGTGAAAACGCTGATGGGTTTCTATCAGGGTTTCTAAACTATAATCTCAACTAAAGCAAAATGAGTTTAGAGCAATAGTCAAGTGGAGCCAGCCAGGCTACTAAAACCTAGCTAAAGGTGCTAAAATAGATCCAACAATGGATAAGGATAAAGCAATATGAACATTTGTAGCAACGGCAAAATTGAAATTTTAAATTTACGGCTCCAGATGAAGTCACGCACTGCTAAAACTATATCGAACTTAGTGTGATTTAAAATCTAGTTGCATATAAATGGCTTATCTAGTGACTTAATTTAAGTAAATGTGCACTTAATTTGAGAAATCTTATCAAGTGAATTTCACTTACTGCACTGGCAGCCACTTTTGCTTGTTCTACGCATTAGTAAGCTTACAACTAATATATTTGCACTTATATTTGATAGGGCTTTATTTTTTTTGCAGTGCGGTACTAACTCCCATTCACTTATTGTGTCGCCTTTGTTTTGTCCAGGCTTTGTACAGTGGCTGTGCAGAATAGTTTACTGGAATCACACAAAACGTAAGACGGGGCATGTGCATGAGAACGTAACCAAGTCATCGGGGTTAACCGTTTATGGTAGAATGCTGTTAGTCGGGTTGTGGAACGTGTTATTCTACCTCTTTGCTTCGGAATTATATTTCAGTCAGGTTGGCCGTTTCTCTTCTGATCGTGGTGTTTTATATGGAGCATTTTTTTTTTGGGTTGAGCCTTTAACCCAGTTCCAATCGGAATAATAGGGTCCATGTAAACGCATCTTCTGATGGTTTAGGTTTGCCATGAAACTGCTGATGAGTTTAAGTCAGGTTATAGATAATGTTTAGCCTTCTGGGCGAAATGCCCGGCAATTGGAGTCTCCTTGTAGCCAGCTGGCTGTGCCTGAGTGCGCCATGAGACATATCGACCAAACAGCAAGCGTGGCTCAAGGCAGTGGCATAGCTTTGGTGTTTGAGTGCACATGTCTCGGCCTATACACTGCACAGTCAACACACAGTCTGTTAATCGACCCATAGTTCTGACAGCTCCTGCTTCAGTTGATTTATAATGGTTTAATAAATAGCCCATTGTTCTTTTTTTATGACTGTAATACAAAAACAATCTGCAATTAAAGGTATAGTGAGTTATACCTAATAAGCTAACTGTACACTGAAAGATAACTAAGCTAATGCACTTTTTGTCAAATTCAGCTAATATCTCCTCACATTTTGCTAGCTTGCCGTTCTCCGTGCGTTTTGAAAATGTTTTTCTGGTACACACCCCTGACGCCGTAAAGAGGAACACAAACAAAGTGGTGAACACCGCTCACAATAACAATACCCTTGGCTTTGTGTAGCGGCCCTTACTTTGCCTTTACTCTGCGTTGTGTTGTGTAAAAGATGACTTCCGCTACTTCACTCCCAAAGACTTTAATTTGCTGCATTAACAGACAAACACGTTAGT
>JAODTR010091251.1:0-13963 GCA_025399935.1 Amblyopsis rosae | reverse complement strand
CTGGATAGTGCCCAACTGACTTATGGGATAGCGTAGTGTGGAACGTTTGTACACTACGGAGGTAGTACGCCACTCGATTACTACCAACTGCTTACTGAGTATTCGGACATACTACTAAATGTGACGTACTGCTTTATGCCTACGATATAGTAGACAAGTACGGGTATTCGGATGCAGCCCAAATATGTGATAGGGGGTCCTTGTGCCGTGTTTCTATCAACCAAGGGGTCCTTGGCCTGAAAAACGTTGAAGGCCTTTGTTATAGAGCAGGGATGCCCAACCCTGGTCCTGGAGAGCTACTGCCCTGCATGTGTTAGATGTCTCCCTGCTTCAACATACCTGATTCATAATTCATGATGAATAGGTTGTTACCAGGCTTCTGCAGAGCTAGATGACGACCCATTCATTAGAATCAGGTGTGTTGGAGCAGGGAGACATCTAAAACATGCAGGGCAGTAGATCTTCAGGATCAGGATTGGGCACCCCTGCTATACAGTGGATACTGTATACTGTATTTTAATAGTAGCACATTAAAGGTATAGTACGTCATTCGGGAGAACACTTACTAACTTCAAGCTCAAATCAAAAGAAAAACATCTCTCCCTTCAATGCCAAAGGGTGCTCCCTTAGAAGCTCTGCCCCACACTTTGGAAACACATTGTGAACCCTAGGGCATTGTCTTAAAAAGTAAAATGTGCTCTCTATTAAGTATATTCATTTTATTTATTATATGTTTTATTTGCATTTCTGTAGTAAACACTGTTTGAAATTCATAGCATTCTTGAGGTTAGCAAATATCATGAATGATGAGTGACAGCTTATGAGCAATATTTCCACAGTGTTCTGTCACCGCTAGCCAGAGGAAGGTCTTTTAGCTGAGGCAGTGCTTACACTTGCTGTGTTAAACTGCTGTTGTTTATTACATATAAACAAATGGGCAAGTGATTGAAACGCATTGACGGATGAACAGCGGGGTGGGTGGATGCTTGAAACGGTGGATGGATTGTATCCTGACATTTCAGAGGAATTGTTTTCACAAGTCCATCTGGGGAGCCGTATATTGAAACTGTTTGTGAATGGCAGGTACTTAAAAATAGTTGGCAGTTGATTGGATGAACCATCTGGTCGTTTTCACTGTTGTTTTCACACAAAAACGACACTTGTATAGCTATAATCACGACGATGATTGGAAAGGACACATTCAAAATTATTCCAAGTCTTTCCAGACTGATTCTCACACCCGTTAGGTTAGATGGGTTGACCAATAACCTGGGAAGTAGTTAATTGCATTACGCTCACTGGAACACAGCTATAGAGCGGATGTGAGCCTTAAAGGTAGTTCAGTCAGGACTACTGTAAAAAAAAGTATTTTATTTGCAATAGGTTATTTACTGGAGGTATGGCTCTGTTCTGGGAGCTCCCTGCCCTTCCATGCAGAGCAGCCATAGACCAACCACATGGCACAGAACAGAGCAAGCATCAATGACAACAGAAAGCAGAACAAAGAGGAGGTGCAGGGGGAGGTGGTGGGAGCAAAGGGGCTTGCCGGGGAAGCGGCAGGAACAGAAGTAGTCAGGCTGAACAAGGTAACAGTACAGCACAGCCAGGAACACAGCGAGGTTGGCATTGCAAAGGGTCTTGCGGCAGGAAAGGGCAGGCTTAGCCATCTTAAGTATGGCGCCCTGGACTATTTGGACAAGCAGCGATCAGCTGGGATGTAAACTGGTTGAGATAATCTGATCTCAACCAGCGTGACTTCGTGTCCTGCCTGAACTAACGCTATGCTTGATAAGTAATTCTGGGAAAAGCTTGTTGGTATTTGAACTCAAACCAAAGCGAAAACACTTCTCCCTTTCAATATCATAGGGTGCTCCCTTAGAAGCTGTGCCCCACACATTGGAAACACATTGCGAAAGCTAGGCTGTTGTTGTTGTTTGGTGCGGCCTGCACCACGTTGTGTTCCTATTTACATAACCAGGGCTGTGCAGAATCACCGTGTTATTGTTCAGCACTGCTAGCAGACTGTGAGGAGATATTTGTGTATTATGTTGCAATCCCTGTCTTTAACTTTAAGTGCTTTAAGCGGAGCCATTTTGAAACCAGTATAGGGATATTGGTACAGGGAACACTGGTTTCATTCACAGTCCACATTAACAACAGGCTGGCAGATGTGTCTGGACTCTGGATCTCTCTACCTCATCACTTTGCAGGCCTTCTGGTCCTGCTACATTTACTTTACAACATCGTCTGTGTGAATCTTCCTCTTTCTGTGTCTGGTTTGACCCTTCTGGCTCCCATACTATCCCTTTAACCACAATGTTCTGGCCACAGTAGAGGAGAACATGATCCATTGCTGACGTCTCCTGTGAAGTAGTATCGATCCAAATGGTTGAGAATGTACAAGAACCTCCTTGTGTTTCTAGTTTGTCAAATGTTCCCAGTTCACAAGAGCTCACCAAAATGCAGGATTATGTTTTGATCAGAGTCCGACCATTGATTAACATGATTAACGTGTGTGAAATAAATGCATGCACACCGTCACAGGACTCTGTTTGTCCATTTACTTCAGCTAACTTTTAAACTTTGACATGACGTTCATGTGTGTGTCATGACGACCTGCCTGTTTAATGCACAACGGTATGTAATAGGTGCTGTAACATACTGCCAAATGAATAGTCACCACTCTATCCACACACAAACAGAATACAGTCTCATACAATATAACAAAAGTCTTTGAAAAAGGTTTTCTTGCGTGCAGACACACACACACACACTCACACAATCACTCACACACTCACTCACTCAATCAATCACTCACTCACTCACACACTGCCATGGCGGGCATAACTCCCAGCCCTGTCCCTGGTATCTAGGTGCAGACTGTCTGATGGGAGTCTATCTGTTCTTCGTGGGGGTGTTTGATTTGAAGTTCCGGGGCGAGTACAACCGGAACGCCCTGCTCTGGATGGAGAGCGTCGAATGTCGAACCATCGGGTTCCTCGCCATGCTCTCCTCTGAGGTCTGTCTGTCTGTCTGTCTGTCTATAACAAAAAGACTTGTCATTCATTGGTTTATGTGGATGAAGGATTCCATGTCTTCTCCAACCATTCACCAGTCATCTACAACTAAACGATTGCATTGAAGCAGTGTTACCAACCCACAAGTGCGTGTATAGTTTGTGCTCAGGAACGTTAGAAACATGAGAGAGAATCTGGTAGCAGATAACCAAATAAACAAATCCATTCACAATAACCCCTCTATAATAATATACACACAGGCACAATGTTCTTTCACAGCAGACACTCTTTTTAACATTGACTATAGAGGATTCCTTCAGTCAGATGCACTAGAGACAACTTTAGTGAAGTTAGTACAGTTTTTGTGCCAGTGATTCACGCTGACTGACTTTTACCCACAGGTGTCTGTACTCCTGCTCACATACTTGACCTTGGAGAAGTTCTTGGTGATTGTTTTTCCCTTCAGCAACCTTCGGCCCGGCAAACTGCAGACCGTGGTGAGGCAGAGACACGTGTTCACTGATTGTCCGTTTAATATTGTCCATCACACTCTGTTATGGCTGCACATGCTGTGCAGCTGATATGTGGACCCGGGATGCGATTAGCTCATTAGATGCTGAAAGGTGATGCTGTTCCAATGTTAGCATAAATATTTGTTTCATTTATCTTATTTATGTTTTCTGTCTACTTACTGAGAATAGGGCAATGGGAACAGGCTGTGCTTCATGCTGTTTTACATATTCTCTGTGAGACTGAGAACGGTTCAAAAGATAATTAAGTAATAAGTAATTAAACAAAGTAATTAATAAATACATATTTGATCAATACAATAAATGTTATATACAAACATGTAGACATAGACAACACATGAAAGAACAGACAATGAGGTCTATTAACAATGGATGCACCTTCCAAATATTCGTGGCACTAAAGCAGAATTACACAATGAATAAGAAGTAAGTTAGAAGATAGATCACACATACATATTTTCAACAAAGTTGGTAAATCTCAAAGTATGGCCACGTCAAGGAAAACATGGCTATAATTTCGGCCTAGTGGCTTTCGTCAGAGCATGAAAGAAGAGAGAAAAACAAACTACAAATTAAAGACTAAATCATTCCTGGAGCCAAACGGTATTACAGTGTGCTTTAGATGTATTGTTCAAAGAACAGGCAGTTTTTACATCCAATGAAGGCAGATGGGCTTCATGAGAAAGCTCTGCCACCTACTGTTAATGTTCAGGAAGGTCCAAGAACATTTATATGTTTGAAGGGACAGCAGAGACGTGTTAAAGGGAGCTACCGTGTGCTCACAACACAAGGCAAATTAGTTACTCATTTGATGGTGCAACAGCTGCTCAAGTTTCATGGTGTCACTGTTCCACCTAATGGAGATCCATGTTTACTCCATTGCTCCAAGGTGGCCTTGGCTTCAATCTGGCTGCTGGGGTTCATTATAGCTGTCGTGCCCTTGATGAATGAGGACCTGTTTGGGAACTACTATGGTCGCAACGGGGTGTGCTTTCCCCTGCACTCGGACCGGCAAGAGAAGCCCACAGCCAAAGGATACTCCACAGGAATCTTTCTGGGTAATCTGAAAACAATTCAAATTAAATGAGAAATGAATATGAACAGAGCACACTTTTACAAGAAGATAGCGATTAGGCTTCTAGCTCAAGGCCAAGTCCGGGGCTTGAACCCATGACCTTCTGATAGGAGTAAATGGGGTCCTCAGTGTTGTGACCTCAGGCGAACTATTGGTCAGTTGTGGGGGTACCACCAATATATGGCCTGAGCTCACACAACAGAAATTGTTACTGGAGGGGATGTGCTTCAGTAATCTCTCAGGTATGAATACAAAGTTATGTTGGCGCTACTATTGGTTGCTTTGTTTGATGTGACTGTTTGACAAGTGCTATACGGTACACAATGATTTTCTGAAAGGACCAATAAATCTGAATACATTTATGTTGAATAGATGATCTACAACAGACTGTTGATACATTCTAGCGATATGTTTTACAGTAGACCAGTGTTTCTCAAATTGCGGTACAAGGGTTCCATGGAGGTACTCCATGAGGGTACAAAGTCACTATTATCTTAATTATACTTTCAACTTCTATTTGAACATATAAATATAGATAATGAAGACAATTACATTCCAATCTGATAAATTTTCTGTTGGTCCATTAAATGTACAATTTGTTTAATAATTTACTTATTTGTTTAATTTAAAGATTTGAAGCAACAATATTCAATACTACTTCCATGGTTTGATTGAAAAAAGGTCAAATAAAGAGTGGTACTTGAGCTAAAGGTTTGAGAACTAGGTATAGCCTGAATAATGTTAATATATACAGTATACAGCACTGTACAGTATATCACTTATTTGTGAGTGTTGATTCGAGTTTAAGTGTGACACAGAGCTACTGTGCCAGTCAACATGCGCATTAGACCATTACTTACCCATCAACAATGCATAACGGGACACATACCTGTTACTGGATCTGTAACATCTGTTGATCAAGTATTGATCTTGTTCTGGCCGATCAAAGATTTGAAGCCTGGTGGGGCTGAATTATTAATACAAATACTAAAACTAAACTGTTATTATTCATAGTTTGTGACACCCCTTCCCCGTTGTGTGTGTGCGGGTGTGTGTGTGTGTGTGGTTATGGGGCTAGACATGACTAAAACCAATGCATGCGCCTTGCGGCAGTGTGTATTTTGCTGTGGTAATACATGCTGTATACATGTTACAATATCAGAAATGTCTATTCGCCTGCATGCAGAAATGTGTTTATGAGCATTTATGTTTACATATAAGTACTGTATGTGTGTGTCTCTTTAGGTCTGAACATGGTAGCATTCCTGGTGATAGTCTTTTGCTACTCCAGCATGTTTTACTCCATCTATAAGACCGGTATCAATGCTGCAGACCTGAAGAGCCGGCTGCACAGAGATGTAGCCGTTGCCAACAGGTTTTTCTTTATCGTGATCTCTGACGCCCTCTGCTGGATTCCCATCTTCTTGGTCAAAGTGCTCTCGCTGTTAGAGGTTGAAATACCTGGTGAGACATGAAACGCCTGTGCATGTATGCAAACAGATACACATAAAGGAGGGGCCATAATAATTTAGTTTGATATTTAAAGAGGTTTACTTGTGCCTTATTGCTATTCCAGAGCAACTGTATTGTAAGCAGGCATGGGTTCACTATCGTGCTCCAGGACACTCTTAAAGTTTACAGGTATAGTCAGCGATTGTAAACTAATGCACGTTTTGTCAAATTCACCAAATCCTTGTTGTGTGGGTGCGTGCGAAAAAAAACAACCTGGTGTTTCTACACATCGATGGAATAGGAGCACAAAACAGTGGTGCAGAACACAACGCAACAACAATATCCATAGCCTTTGCAGTGCATTAAAATGTGTAGGGCGGAGCTTCTGAGGAAGCAGCCTACACCAGGGCTATTTAATTCCAGTCCTGGAGGGCCGCTGCCCTGTATGTTTAAGATGTCTCCCTGCTCCAACACACCTGATTCTAATGTATGGGTCGTTAGAAGCCTGCTAATGACCCATTCATTAGAATCAGGTGTGTTGGAGCAGGGAGACATCTACATGCAGGACAGGAACTGGAATTGAATAGCCCTGGCCTATGGCATTGAAGGGAGAGATGTTTCTCTTTTGATTTGCAAAATAATACGATAAGGAAACAATTAACTTCTGGTATGTTTACCAATAGACCCACTATACTGGAGACACACCCCAACAGTGTTTCTCCCATCTACAGCTGAGTGTTGAGTGGCTGTCACTGCTCTCTCATACACCACTTCCTACTCCTCAACATAAAGTTCTAAATAACCAGCGCCCCCTGCTGTACATCTTGCCATTATCATGCCTCCCTGCTCCTGCTTGCTCCCGCAGGCACCATCTCCAGCTGGGTGGTGATCTTGATCCTGCCCATCAACAGCGCCCTGAACCCCATCCTTTACACCCTGACCACCAGCTTCTTCCGGGAGCAGGTGGAGGTCCTGCTGTGCCACTGGCAGAGGAGGTCCACCCTGAAGAAAGACCGCAAAAGCCTCACGTCTTCCACCATCTTGGTGGAGACCTCGCGGCCTCTCTACCAGCCGCAGGCTTACCTGCCGCGTACGTCGCTGACCTGCGCGGACCCTCGCTACGGCTGAGCCCGACACAGGGCCTGACCTCTAAGGCCAGAGGGCCTGAACTGGCTGCAGGGCTCCCGCGGGTTCCGACCTATAGCATGTCCTATTGAGCCTGGTTCCTGAGCCTATAGTGGAACAAGCTTCACATCCTCTAGACGATGTTGTCTTTGCCAAGTGTGCCAGAAATAGAAATAATAACAACACATAATATGAAACCTGAGCCACTTTTCACTGACATTGACTGAACAGAACTACTTGCTTGACACAGTTGGCAGTATGAAGGTATGGTAATAATTGCCAGCACAGTATACCATATGTCCCAGAGAGAACCGGATGGATAGACGTCTCTGGATTTATGACTTGAATGTAAAAGTGCATGAGCGATGTCGAGAAGACATCTCGTCAAGAAGACCAGTCGCAGGTCTTCATATCGTGACCACATACCAAAAAACAAGTACATTCTTATTGCCAAGAAATTCTTTACCAGATGAAGACATTTAAATGAGGGGAAGGTTGGACATCTCACTGAAAATGGTTAGAATGGTTGTTTTTAGAACTGAGGTACTGTACATTAGGCTGTGAGTTATATAAGAAACAGTTATAGAAGTTCATCTGTGTTTGAGCAACAGCACAATTAACTGTTCTCTAGAACAAGAGTTTACAAACTTTTGGAGGCACAACTCCAAATAGTATATAGTAAGCATAGCAAATTTAGCATAATTCTACAACTACATTTGTTATATGCCA
Source organism: Amblyopsis rosae (assembly GCA_025399935.1). Classification (NCBI taxonomy): domain Eukaryota; kingdom Metazoa; phylum Chordata; class Actinopteri; order Percopsiformes; family Amblyopsidae; genus Amblyopsis; species Amblyopsis rosae. The sequence continues at coordinate 6,035 of JAODTR010091251.1, read as the reverse complement.
TAACAATATTTACTACATAAACAAGCATGGACTCTACTGTACAACTCGACAATTGCACATTTATTTATAAAATGAGCAAATCTCCAAAATCATCCCCCAACACCCCATAGCTCCAGAATTGCTAACTCTTAGACTGAGGCACTAAGACCTATAACTTAAATAGAGAATGAATGGACAATTAATGAATAGCTCTAGCAGCTACATTACTACCTATCTCCTCCTTTGGGCTGGCTGTGGACTGGTCATATTTTTCATATCAACACGTTGTATTTCAATACAGGATATTGAATCTGTAATTGAATTGTTTGTATATAACAGCTTTTGTCTTTTTTGTCACCCATACTGTACTCTCCATCTACATGTAGTACAGTTAGGTGCTCAGACGTAACTATAACCTACGTATATCCTGCAATGTGCAACCTGCATCTTGATAATGTTGTACAATTCATTTTTTGTTCAAAGAACCACATACTGTATAGATTTAAAATGTGGCTGTTCTGGAATGAAATTAACCACTGGGTTGGATAATTTACTACAATCCATCAATCTGTATTTGTGTTGATGTTATTGTGTTTGTTTGATGACAACTGGACTGTTCAAATGTTGTTACTTTGTTTATATTTATATTTTTTTATTATGAAGTGTAAAAATGATATAATTTGCTGCCTTTTGATAGTTGTTTAGTCGGTTATAAAAAAAACAAAATAATCTCCTGTGCATGGCCATCAAGGCTAAAAGCCACAATATAAGTACGAAGGCTGATATACATAAGTGCTTTATTTTTTCTTTCTTTATACATCATAAAAACAATGTAATGTAGTGCATGATGTGCTAGACAACAACACAAACATGGTTGCCTTCAGGCTATGGTCAGTGCAATTAATACCAAATACCATAACAAAACCTGATTGCAGATGTGGTGTAGTGGAGCTTTGTGGTTGCTCCTATTTCTCAAGTTTTCAGTCTGGTCCAGAACAAGAACCAAATAACTGGAATATTCTAAGGAAATCTGAGATTATTTTGCTGCCAAAACAACGCTGTTTTGGTTTCGAACACGAGGACGCAAGAAATCCCTCCTTCACCTGAAAACTCTGTGTGTGCCCCAGAGCATCTGCTCACCCACCCTCCCTGAAATTCCCATCCCTGTCCACAAGAACTGTTTTCCAACCAAGCAGGCCAGTGTGCAGTAGAAAATCAGGGGAACTTTTGTGTTTTGGGGGCCGCTATATAGCCTGGTTCCGCCCGACAGTTGCTCAATATCTTTTCGCTCAGATTATAGTCTAAATACATTGCATTTGTGTTCGCAAAGACACCCTGTTGGCAGACTAATCAGGGTGGATTAGTGAGATGACGTTGAAGTCAAGCGCGTTTTGAATTGGTGGTAGAGAGCGAATGAGGCGATCGAAACAGTTGTAGCAACACTGATAGGTTAAAGGCTGTCCAATAGTTTCTAAATTGTCTAGGGGGCAACAACTGTAAACACTTCCCAATGGAGTGTGGCCAAACTATATTCACGAAGTGAATATTGTGTCTAGTGACCATAGTCGCTATATGCATTGTGGGACAAAATGTCAGATTGTTCTTTTAAACTCTTACTTTAAAATATTCTTCATCATGTACAGAACAAACAATGACAAAAAGGTTATAACAAAACAATAACTGTGACCAAAAGTAATGTATTTCATATATTTAATATATATGATATATTTGCTATTAATTATGGTATATCACAAATGTGTTGTCACAAATTGTGGCTGGCTGCCTTCAATAACTACGAGATATATTTTAGTTTTTGAGCACTTTAAGTCATGTATTGTCATCATAAAACTAGGCAATTGGAATTTGTTATTTATGTTTTATTTCTGTAAAGGAATGTCATTGTTGCACATTCATGTATTTAATTTTTATGTTTCTTGTTTACCTACAGGCCTTTGAATGAAGAAATGTTTAGCATAATAAAAGTATAATATAATTCTTAAAGTCAACCTTTTTCCACAGCTATGGCATTGACACACACCTATATTACATATACACTACACACAAACAACAAGTATATCAGCTGTTTGTGTCACTCTCAGGTAGGCTATCAGGTAGCCTACTGTAATACTGTTTTGAACTTTGGGTATTCTGGTTCTGGTTTTCGCTCTCCCTCTCCCTCTCTCTCTCTCTATATATATATATATATATATATCTCCCTCCCTCCCTCCCATCAGACAGCCTCTTTTATTGAGCTATTTACCTTGACTTCGCACCTGCGGCCACCATCATTGTCTCTAGCAGGTGCTCTACCCTGAAACCAAGTTGCGTCCTTGGCGACAGATGGATAGATGGGACCAGCAACCAATAGACTTCGTCCTTTGCCTCACTACCTTGGAGCACGGCGTCTGATTGGTTGCTAAGGGTGGGTTTCCATCATTCCGATCTCGAGTGCTGTCGACGACTCATGGAGGAGACGGATTGATGAAAACAAGGGACTCTGACACAAACAAAGCATCCGTTCCTAGAAATGATCTTGTAGTCACCGAGGCGGACGCAAAAAAGGTACCGTGCATTGCAACCCTCCCTCGTGTTGCTTATTGATCTTGGAATGAGTACAAAGGCAAACCAGCGACATATCGCATTTTCTCGATTGAACTACTCGGGGGGGGGGGGGGCTGGTACCGTAGGCTACCGGTATTAGCTCATCCGCTATAGAGTATCTATGTACATCAGTAATATGCGCTACTCATTTACGATACCTTATCATGTGTAAAATTAAGCACAACGTCCTAAGCCAAATAACAGCAAATAAAATGTAAACGCGAAACGCCTTCAGTCCTATGTAGGCTAGTAGACTAGTGTTAATGGCACCAGGGTAGAAACATATTAATGGCACCAGGATCTAGTTGGCATTTAATGACACCGTTTATTGTCTGGCTAGTTATACTAGCTAGCTTTCCTCTCATTCTCATCCTATCGCATATCACCCATGCATGCAGCGTGTGGCAAGATGGAAGCTGTGCACTTTAACGTACACACATGAATAATCCACTCTTACGATATATTCCCGAAAGGACTTGGAATAAACTATAGGCTAATGATTTAACGTAAAATAGCGTTTTGTGATAGCCTAATTATGCCATAATGCTCATAAATAGACCTGTCATAAATAAGGCCTATGGTTAGTTATGCAAATGAAAGGTAAAATGTATTGAATTATTATTTTTTTGCATTGCTTTAAATCATTGGTTTGAATTGTGTGGACTTTGCTGAGAACTATCAGGTTATGATGTTACTGACAGATCTTTTTATTCTTCTGCTCCACCCTAATTCATGTCCCATCCCAGTCAAGACCCCATTCTCCCCATCTCTGCAGCTGCTTGGAATAGTAAGTTCCATGATGACCTATTTAACTCCATTGCTCTATTACTTGTCCTGGGTTTACACTAGAAGAATACACAAACAATGTCTGCATGCTTTATGCACTTATTGCAAGGTACATGCGATGAAGTATTAGGTTATATTTACTTAAATTTACTTACAGTAAATACCATCTGTACTTTTGCTCACCCAATATTTTGGGTGGTCTGATACAAAACAGTAAGTGATTAGTTGTTTAACACAGCATATCTGAAAATATCCTAACATTAAAATAGCTGAAATTCTGATTTATCATCTGTTCAGCCGTGGAAAAAAGCGAAGAGACCATAGCAGCAATTTCTGGTTTTACTGTTTATAATGTGTATTTATTTATACACATTTAATATAATGTAGTAGCCTACTATGTATTTTTATAGAACATATGCTTTTTTGCTAGGCTATATTTTTTTACATTTAAGTCAAGTCAAGTCAATTTATTTATATTTATTTTATATAGCCCTTAATCACATTGCAGTCTCATTTACAGTATTTATACAGTAAACAGTATCTATTATATTTTAAAAATATGTGCAGTGGTCTCTTAGTGGCAGGGTTAGTCTTTCTCGAGAATGCCTTATAACTTTTGAGTTAAAATCAAAACAATATCACTCTGCGGCCCTCCACGGCACCGCTCCATTCATCAAAACGCATTGTGAAGCAAAGTGTAGTATAGGCTTTGTTGTGTAAGCGGTGTTCGCCACTTTGTTTATGTTGCTATTTACGGAGCCAGTGCTGTTAAGACATATCTATTTTTTAGCTTTGAGATTTAGCTTGCAATAGCTGACTATATCTTAATTTTTTGTATAGCCAAAACAATAATTAACCTTGTTATTCCAATAACTTTGGAGGGGACTGTATAGTGTATCTTTATGCTTTATGTTCTATTCTATATTAAATATTTGCTACCCCCTTCAGGCAACCTATAGCCTAAATACCACATTGTAGGCAATTTGGCATGCTCAATGAGTTGAAAACCAAATAAAAAAGCATACGCAATTGATAGCTCTTAGTTAGGTGGTACGGCATACATTGTTCATTGGCATACTGTCCACTCATACGTGGTTGAGTTTGGTTGGGCTTCAGCCTGTTGGTGAGCACAGAGATGTTGTTTTTTTCCCACCAACAACTAGTGAACTTTCACCACCAATCGCCCATCTTTCTTTGCTCTCGTGGTGACCATGGATACCACCATGCAGCCCTAGTCTAAAACAGACCGATGGTGGCTTACATAACACATGTGCATGTTAGAGACACACACACACACATTAATGTACTCTTCCTGTGTTTTTGCCTCCCTCAGGTAAGAGGTTAGAGGTTGATGTTTAATTTCTGTCAGGTTTATATTTCCTAGAATAAGACAGTTCTTAGCTACAATATAGGGAAATTATATTCTACCATTTATGCAGTATTGTGTATGGCTAGTGTTTACACAGTTTAGTTATCTATATCCACTCTTCTCAGAGATCTTCTTTTAAATTAATTCTTAGCGTTTTATTTCTTCTCATGGTCTGAAGGTGGCACTGTTGTAGAGCAATTCTACAATTTTGAATCTTAAAGCAGGAAAAACCAATGTCAGAATAAGACAAGAGTTGTCATGTTTTATTGCAAATTAGGATTTCTTCTAAGGGTATTATTGAAGTGTTAGAATGTGGAAAAACTATGCCAGACTAGAAGTTAAACTAATCATATCACAATAATATTAGGTCTATTAATAATAATAATGGCTTGATTGTTACACCTATAAGTATGAGTAAAAAGGAGTTTTATGTACATGCTTATCTCCCATTTTGGACCTTGCTGCTTGACTAGGTGGTGTGTTTAACACTCACCATGACAACATTGTTTAGAAGTATAGTAAGCTGTTGTAAGATAATTGTAAGATAATACACTTTGTCAAATTCACCAAATATCTCAAGTTTAGCTAGTTTACCATTCTGTGTGTGTGCTGGAAAAATAATCCTGTACTTCTACACAGCCCTGGCTCTGTAAATAGCAACACTAACAAAGTGGTGAACACCGCTTACAACAACAATTTCCTTGGCATTGCAATGTGTTTCAATGTGTGGGGCGGCGCTTCTGAGGGAGTTTGTTTTGATTTTAACCCAAATTAGCAAGCGTTCTCGAGAATGACAGACCCTGCCTTTAGCAGACAGAAGGGGGTTCAGGTGTGTAGAAGAGATATGGGCCAATTAGTGAATCGGTGATAAATAGTGTAAGAAGAACCAAGAAAAACATGTACAACCACACCTTCACTTTCACTTAACCTTGGGGGTGGGGGGGTGGGGGTGGGGGTGGGGTGGGGGGGGGGGGCTGTAGGCTGTTTGATAGCACAAACAGTAGTCAGTAGTCAAATGGAAAATGTAAACGGTAATAACAGCTGCCAAATAATTATATTATCCATCCATCCATCCATCCATCTTCATCTGCTTATCCAGAGTCGGGTCGCGTGGGCAGCAGCTCCAGCAGGGGACCCCAAACCTCCCTTTCCTGAGCCACATTGGAAAGCTCTGACTGGGGGATCATGAGGCGTTCCCAGGCCAGTGTGGCGATATAATCTCACCACCTAGTCCTGGGTCTTCCCCGAGGCCTCCTCCCAGCTGGACGTGCCTGGAACACCTCCCAAGGGAGGCGCCCAG